>PVIU01003273.1:0-149214 GCA_004026605.1 Ondatra zibethicus
CTAGAACTAGCTCTTGTAGACCAGGTTGGCCTTGAACTCACAGAGATCCGCCTGCTTCTGCCTCCCGAGTGCTGGGATTAAAGGCGTGCGCCACCACCATCCGACCTTCCCTCACTCTTAAGATGCCACTCTATCTTGAGCCAATATGACTGGTTACCTTACTAAAAGGGCAATGAGTTCTTAAATTTTAAATTATGTATAATATAAATTTTAATGAAATATACATACATATGTAATGTATATACATGAAAGGGTGTGTGTAAGTTTAGATCCAAAAGAGTGCAATGGATCCCCTGGAGCTGGAGTTACAAGTGGTTATGAGCTACCCAGGTCCTGGGAATTGAACCCAGGTCCTCCAAAAGGGCAGAAAATGTTCTTCACAGCTGAGTCACCTCTCCAGAACCTAAAAGGGAACTTTTACAGAGAAGGGGAGAACATATTAATACTCCCATGGCGAAGTAAGCCTGGAAGCCAGAAGAAAAGCTAGGAGCTTGCATATCCCTAGCACCTACAAAGGGACAGGTCCCTAGCACCTACAAAGGGACAGGTCCCTAGCACCTACAGAGGAACAGGTCCCTAGCACCTACAGAGGGACAGGTCCCTAGCACCTACAGAGGGACAGGTCCCTAGCACCTACAGAGGAACAGGTCCCTAGCACCTACAGAGGGACAGGTCCCTAGCACCTACAGAAGGGTGGGTCCTGGATAACAACTTCACTGGGGCTTCCCATCTCTAGAACTGAGAAAGGCTAGATGACCATTGTCCAGGCCCCCCAATCTGTGACAACTGGACATGCCTTAGTAAACCCTTTGCTGATTCCACCAACATGGGACTCTCCCTTTGCACTCAGTCTGAAGTTGAGAGAAGTGGGAAGAGGCAATGGGATGCAGTGACCTTCAAGACATCACTGGGCCAAATCCCCCTGCTATAGATCTGCAACCAACAAAGCCACAGGCTCTGAGAGCACAGGATCCTGTCTCACAAGCTCCCATGCCAAGGACCCAGGCCAGCCTTCCACTGAGATACGCTCTCGACCCTCTACTGCCCAGCTCCTACAGCTGCAGGTCTGAGCAGCAGGAAGGGTCCTGTGGCCCACAGTGAGCCAGTCGCCCCTTCCCATCACACAAGGAAAATGAAAGCACTCTCACTGCCCCACACAGACCTCTACTGAGGACTTATAGCTGTCTCCCCAGGCAACTAGAGAGCTCCAGAGAATAGATACAGAATCTTAGGCATCAGGACATCTCCATGTGGCCCGATGCAGATGCCCAGAAGTCATATCAGTCACACAGAGTGAGCACCCACCTGCCATTACATGGTCTTTGTAAAGGTGTGGGCATCCAGAGGGCCAAGGGTGGCCCAAGTGTCAGTAGGAGAAAAACTGTTGCAAATACCTGTCATGACACACTTGAACCAAATTCTACAATCCGGGAGAGGAACCTAGACACCGTCCTTGAGGGAGCCGCTCTATGCTCTCAACATCACCATCCTTGAGGGAGCCGCTCTATGCTCTCAACATCACCATCCTAGAGGGAGCCGCTCTATGCTCTCAACATCACTATCCTTGAGGGAGCCGCTCTATGCTCTCAACATCACTATCCTTGAGGGAGCCGCTCTATGCTCTCAACATCTGCAGAAGGAAGGATCAGCACATGCAGGGGACAGGTCTAGACAGTGAGTGTTGAACAGTGGTTGAGGAGGACGAGGACTGGGTACCAACGGGACTGGTAGAAGGGACTGCAGAGAGATAAAGGAATCCTGAAGGCTGAGTCCCGGCATAGTGATGTTTCACCTTGCACAGCTTCCAGCTTCCTGTGTCAGCCTGCCCTTGGGAAGTGTCCTTCCAAGTCCTTCAGGCGCTCACTCCTCATATCTACAGCCTGCTCTGAGTGGCTAACATCCTTCACTCACCTCCAAATACAGCCCTGGCTCTGCTTAAACAAAGGCACCTGTGCCAGTTAGGAGGCAGTAGTACAAAAGGCAGCCCATGCAGCAGGTTGTGGCGGCAAGGGAACAGGAAGGCATAAGGAAGGCACAATACATTCCGATAGTGGCAAACTCAAAGAGCCTTAGACTACCTTTGCTGGAAGATCAAGGGTGAGGCAAACCTGGCCTTGTAGCAGCAGCCACCTCAATGTGACCCCTTTCTATCCCCACAACTCACCCAGGTAACCCTGGACCCACTGCCTGCACCATCTATAAACATGGGCAGAGGAGGACATTAGAAACACAGACAGGGATAGGTACACATGAAGGAACTTGGACTTGATCTAATAGGTATAACAGAATGGTCCCTCTGCTACATCCGGCACACCTCACCAAGGAGGAGAAGGATCCTGTCTCTGCAAGAGGGTAGCCATACTTTCCTCTGCCACAGGAAGTCATCTGCAGTGAGAACTCTTCCCAGACCTGGGACCTGGGCCTTAGCTAAATCCCCAAGTTCCTGGGAAGGGAGCATTAGCAAGTCCATTTGGCCCTCCCACACCATCTCAGCAGGAAAGGTGTTTACAAGCCTGGAACTTGGGTAGGGGGTGGGAAAGTGAGTTCTTAGCTCCCAAGACACCTCTCTCACCCCTCCACTTCTCCCACTCCCAAAAGAAACCATAGCAGAGTTTATGTCTTGTCTATAGGACAAGACCAGATTTGTGCTAATACGATCCAAGTTGGAACCCTGGTAGGAGGCCATTATAACAGCCCAACTGAGGACCCATGCCACAGGGGTCATGAGGACAGAGAGAAAAGACTATCTCTCCAAGCAACCCCAACACACACACACACACACACACACACACACACACACACACACAATTGGCAATCCCAAACACTTGGCAATTACTTGCCTGTGATGTTCTGGGGACCCTCAGCAGGAAGTTGGAAGTCCGAGTTCACTCCAGAGAGCTGGTGTGAACCTCTGACCATATTTATTCACATTGCTAGGCTGTTTACAACATTTCCAATTTAATGCCAGATCCAGATTTGCAAAGCCCCTTTGAAAATAAAACACTGGGCCCTGGTGAGGCTTTTCCTAGCTGCATTCCAAAACATGCAACATCTTGGGTGGCTAAATCAACCTTAGTGGGCAGCACCATGTGGGCCTCTCCTTCACAAAGCTCAGGGAAGGGGAAGGTATTTCCTCTGCCTCCACGAGTCTGAATGAGTATCAAACTCCTAGTGGCTTGGATCAAGCATAATATCAAAGTGCTCTGCCTTTGCTCTCAGAGAAGTGTTCTGTCACCTCCTGTCCCCAGAGAGAAGCGCTAGTGAGTGATCACTCTGGCCCCAGAACATCTGCCTGGTCCTTTCACACAGAATCCCTCCTAGGAGACACAGGAGGAGATGGAGACAAGGCCACCTGGAAGCCACCAGGTCAGTACCCCCTGCCCTCCCTTCATACCCAGGCCCCCAATGAAGCCACATGTCTCACTGGGATTCCAGCTGAGGAGAGGCAGATGGTGCTGCCACCACCTCCAGGGGAGGGCATAGAGGGAACAGGGCAGGGGCAGGAGCTGCCTCACTCATAGCAATACCATTGAGGACAGAAAGTAAACTTAAAAACATGATTTCTTCTTGAAGCATCTCAGGTATGGAGCAAACAATATCTTCAATCATTCCGTTCATTCACTCTTCTCTGTTCACAAGGTTTTCCCCTCACCCCTAGACTCTTCATGAGCACTGTCAGTATTGGGTTTGATCTGTTACTTTACAATGTCACTCCTCATACTCTATCCTATTCAAAAAACATCTAATTGAGTGGGCGGGTGGGCGAGTAAGTGAATAGATATTGAAGAGTTGGGTGGATGAATGGGTGAGTGGGTGAGCAGATGGATAGACAGCAAGCGGCTCGGTGGATAAGTGAGTGGCATGTGGGTGAGCAGCTAGATGGATGGATGGGTGGACAGTGGGTGGATAGGTAGACAGATGGCTGGATGAGCAGGTGGGAGGGTGGAAGAATGGGCTCAGCAAATGGTCCTCAAGTGTCTATCATGTGCCAAGCAGTGTGAGCCCCGGGGGGTGCAGAGGTAGATGGCACCTGCATTCAACTTCAGAGACGCTCATAACCTAACAAGGAAAAATGCCACCAATAAATGAATGCGTGGAAAGTGATGCAGCATGGAGGAAGAGGGGGAAAGGACTCAGCACACAGAGAAATTGCACAGGTTGAGTAACAAAGAATGTGCAGGTGTCCTTTGGTCATTGGAGCTGTGTGCTTTCCTGGGCCCTCGGAGACATTCCTTTTGCTGTTGCAATCTCCAGTTCGTCCCCACTCAAGAGCCTTCTGCAGTCAGTGCCCATCTTCCTTTTCTTCCCTTGCCCTGACAACAGCCACGAAGCATAAACATCCACGAACATCACAGTGACAAGCAGCAGCAGCAATACAACATGACAGGGTCACGGTGGTTGACAAAGGGACGCGGTAATGGGGAGGATGCAGGATTTGGAGTCACCGTCTCTCAACTGGTGAAGTCCAAGTTTAACAATGAGGTCTCTGACTTGGAGAAATGGTTTTCTCTGACCCCGAGTTCTCTGCACAGTGAATCATGTGGAGACGCCAATAGAACAGCCCTGTCTAAAGGACTCAGGGACATCACAAGACCCTGGCTCTATAAGGAAGTACATTCCAAATTCGGATGTGACGGCACACACCAAGGCAGACACAAGCAGATCTCTATGAGTTCTGGGGCAGCCTGGCTTACACAGTGAGTCCCAGGCAAGCCAAGGAGACCCTGTCTCTAAATAAACAAAGATGCTGTGAGAACTGCACGTGAACAAACAACTACGGTGTCTCCTACACATACCCTTGGCTTCTGCGTTAATCTAAGCCTATATCCCACTCCCTGGGTTTAGGGACATCATTTATTTCCCACTGCCTTCCGGCATACAGATCCAACTCCATCTCCTCTGGCCCAGTCTCCCAGTCGAAAGGACTCCCCTGCTCTATCCCACCCATCTTGTCACCCCCCTTTAAGGTGTGAGCTCCTTAGGGATGAGCTACATTCAGCTCCATGGGTCTGAAGCTCAACTCAGCACTTGAAATTGCTGCCTGGGCAGCTGGGGGTGTAGCTCAGTGGACAGAGTGCTTGTCTAATAGGCATGAAGCCCTGGGTTGGAGGCCCAGTTGGCATAAAACTGGGCATGATGGTGTGCGTGGGTAACCCCAGCACCAAAATTGTAGAGGCAGGATGGTCAGAAGTTCAAGATTCTTCTGAGGTACATAGCAAGTCCAAGGCCAGTCTAGGATGTGTAATTTCTGAAAGGAATGGAAAGAGGGAGGGGGAAGGGATACCTGCATACATCACTGGTTAAATGAAACATAGGTTATATTGAGGTCATCAGTATGATTGACCCCCCCCCCCATATAATAGAGGCTATTCCTACAAAGAGGAAGCCAGGATGTCCTCAATCAACATGTAAGATTTGATACACAAAAGACCAACCCTAGGAAAGTACAGCATGAACACTCATCATGAAATAGATATGAATCATTACAAGGAAGCCACTGTTCTTACTTTTTTTTTAAAGGCAGGAGTGAGAACTAGCAATGATCTAAAATGACCAGGAAATGGGATGTTCTTGTTCATTGAAATATATGGGGAGTCAGAAGAAACCCCCAAGCTACATAACATAGTCCTATCGTCAAAGGAGATCTGGGAATTCTTCCTGGAGAACATGGCCTTGAAGGATGACTGAAAGAGACCTGTGGTCTCAGCCCGCACTAGCAGCTATCAGAGCAAAATGGGTGTCAAAGACCTTGAAGGTAGCTCGGGGACTATGAGCCCCAGTTGCAGAGAACTTCCTGCAAACCCCAGCCTCCATCGCCAACTGCAATCTCAGAAGGTGAACAGGGTCCTTCTTTACACCCTGAGACCAAGCACATCCCTCCAAGATGATCTGGGGATTCTAACAAGCCCCTAGGAACACTGAAAAAGAAGGGAAATGGCAGGTAGCTGCCAGGACCAGGCAGAGCACTGTCTGAAAGCCTGCCCTGGAGTGCTTACCCTTACACTGGAACTACAAACAGAAAAACTATTGGCCCTCCAAAACCTTTTTTTAAAAAAAAAAAAAAAATTCCATCCAGCTCAAAGACATAGAAACTCTGCTTAACGACTTCCCCAGGCCATGGGTGTCGTTTTCTGCCCCATGGGTGACATATTTTCTGCCCCATGGGTGCCTCCTCCCTTACTGCCCTGTAGCTGAAAGACCTGACTATCTTAGTCTACAAATTTTAAGTGATAATTCAGTAAAAATGAGTTAAGATGTCCAAAACATCCTGAGAATTCTCTGACACTGCTCCCAGGAGGGTCACAGAGCGCCTTCCCTGTGCCAGGCACAACTGTGTTTTCCACGAACCTGACATATGAGACCTGAAATCTTCCTCTTGTCACTCAAGGTGGCAAAGGCTCCTGGGAGCTCTACTTTCTCAGCGTGCTTGAGGATCTATGGGAAATCAGAGTGGCTCCCCGATGCCAGCCCCTCACAGTCACCTTCAGGTCTCCAGGCTGATTCTTTGTCGTGGAGACACCTCAGTTTTCAAAGCTTCCCGTGGCTTCAGCCTTCCCCTCCACAGGGCTGTGCTTGGTTGGAGGCAGCCTTCTCTGAATTCACTCCTGTGTTCTCTGAGGGAGTTTACCGAAGTCTCCCGATCCCTGGAATGCTCTCCCTACTCCATTCTCACTGCCTTATTGACTCTCAGGAACCCAAGGCCACGGTTTGTTTGCCCAGTCGTCTTTATTGACTCCTCAGGTTTGAGGAGGGGACCTCAAGTGTTCTGTGTCTCAGCTCTCTGGTTATAAAATGGGGGAGGTTGCACAATGTCAGAAATGCCACGACCTCTAGAAAAAGGCCTTCTGGGAAATGGACAACATGACCTTCTAATGCTGTTCCATCAACTCCTGGCTGCCCACAGCTGGCTATTTACTAAGGTAGTGGTTCTCAACCTTCCTCAGGCTGCAACCCTTTAATGCAGTTTTTCATGCTGTGGTGACTCCCAACCATAAAATTATTTTGTTGCTACTTCATAACTATAATTTTGTTATTGTTATTAATTGTAATGTAAATACCTGATATGCAGGGTATCTGATATGTGACCCCTGTGAAAGGGTTGCTCAACCCTCAAAGGGGTCATGACCCACGGGTTGAGAACCACTGCACTAGGGGAAAGCTGTATTCTCTGCTTGGCAAAAGAGAGCCCCAGCCCCTTACTCCTGTGCTTTTGCCAAAGCTTGAGCCTTCAGGAGCCCCTGGTGTTTAAGTGAGGAACTTAAACACCAAAAAGCGTCATTACTTTGCAAAACTGAGCACAATGAATATATTAAATCAAAACATTGGTCACGATACTGACAAACTATCACCAACCACAACGGAAACAGACACCAGTCATCTTGTGCAGATTGTTCTAGAAGAGAAAAGAAACCAGGCACTACTTCTGCCTTGCCCTGATGGACTACGGGAAAAGCCCTTTATATTGAATGAAAAAGGGCGGAGCAGGTAAGACGCCTCCATGGGGAAGGGTGTTTCCCCAAGGCTCACGACCTACTTTCAGTCCATGGAAATTACATGGTGGGTTGAACAGACTTCTGCTAGTTGTGCTCGGACCTCCACATGCACACTGTGGCGTGTGAGCCCACATCCCCAAAAAATAAATAAATGCGGAAGGCATTATAAGCCAGGATGCTGTCAGTTCAGTCTGTGAAATCAGTGACCCAACTGTGGCTTCATCCCATGGGGAAAAGCTGGTAGAGAGTCGACCGAACGCTGTATTATAAGGAATTAAACATCTCCCATCCTGGCTGGGCAAGCGTTCTACCAATGAGGCTATATCTCAGATCTTTATTTGCTTCTTTTTTTTAAGTTTTAAATTTTGAGACAGAAACTCACTTAGACACCCAAGATAAACTTGAATTCACTACGTAGCCTTGGCAGGTCTCAAACTTGTGATCCTCCTGCCTCCGCCTTCTGAGTAGCTGGACTCATTGGCCTGTGACACTAGGCCTGGCTTGGTGGAGAAATTTTAAATGTAAAAATCAGAAAGGCAGCCAAGGGGTGGTGGCGCATGCCTTTAATCTCAGCACCCAGGAGACAGAGGTAGGTGAATCTCAGTGAGTTCAAGGCTAGCCTGGACTACAAAGCAAGTTCCAAGACAGCCAAGACTGTTACACAGAGAAACCCTGTCGTGAAACCCCCACCCAAACAAATCAGAATGGCATATTCAAATCACTGGCCTCTCTTAGTATCTCAGAGGTAAGCAGATGCCCAACACTGCACCTGAACCTGCTCAAGCTTCTATATCTAATTAGTGTTCTCTGATATACATGGACAAAGGTACACAATAGTTAAGAGCTCAGCAATTCCAAGGGAGCAATGACCTGGTGTTTTTCAACAAAGAAATGTCAAGGAAAATGTGCCACTAATCAAAAGAAGCTTACACGTAACTTCCTGATAAAGCTAGTGCCTGGAGCTAGGGAGATGGCTGAATCAGTAAAGAGCTTGCTAAGAAAAAATAAGGACCTCTTCACCTCACCAGCACCAAGCCAAACACATGGGCAGTGCCTGTAATCTTTGCTTGGCAAAGGCCCGCCCTGTTTCTGTGCCCAGAACTATAGAGACAGACAGGAGGATTCTGGGAGCTTGTTGAGCAGCTAATCTAACAGAGTCGACAAAGTGCAAACTCAATAAAGACCCTGTCCTCAAAGTAAAACACCTGCCATCTGCCTCTGGTCACCAGTTGCACATGCACACATGGCCACATACCTGCATGCACATGTGTGCGCACAAACATGAACACACATACACCAAAAAACAACAAAAAAATTAAACAATAATAAAAAAAAATAGAGCAAGGTGTGGTGGCACACCCCTTTAATCCCAGCCTTCAAGAGGCAGAGGTATGGGTCTGGAGAGATGGCTCAGTGGTTAAGAGCACTGACTGCTCTTCCAGAGGACCTGGGTTCAATTCCCAGCACTCACATGGTAGCTCACAACCGTCTGTAATTCCAGTTCCAGGGGACCTGACACCCATGAGCAAAACACCAATGCAAAAAAATTAAAAATAAATAATTAAGAGGCAGAGGCATGCAGATCTCTGTGAATTTGAGGCTAGCCTGGTCTACACAGTGAGTTCCAGGCCAGCTAGAGCTACAAAGTGAGACCTTATCTCAAACAACAATTTAAGACTAGTGCCTGGACCTAGTTGGGTCCTGATCCAACAACTGGGCTAAGTGTGCAGCAAGGAACCATCTGTGGGGACAGGTGACTGCTCTAGTCTGCAGAGGCTGCCATAGCAGGGGCACATCAGACAATGCGACTTATTTCTTACATGCTAGAAGCCAGAAGTCCACCATCAAAGTCCAATCCACCGGTGTTGGATGAGAGCTAGGTCTCTGATTTAAAAACAGCCTCTACTTGCTGTATCGGGGTCTCTTTTTTAAAAAATGCCAATCATATTCATGATCTACTCAATCCCTGAAGGCCCCACTCAATACATAGCTTCCAACACATAGATTTTTAAAATTATTTTTCTTGCATTTATCTTATTTATTTAGTGTGTGCACGGGGAAGGCATGGGTATACCAGCACATATGCAGAAGTCAAAGGACTTTTTACAGGTCTGTTGTCTCCTCCCACCATGTAGGTCCTGTGAAATGAGCCCACATCATCAGGCTGGATAGCAAGCACAATCACCTCACTGGCCTTGGATTCTTGGAGGCAGGGTGACCTCCTAGGCTCTAGGAGGCTGAGGATAGCCTTGAACATCTAATCCTCCCACCTCTACCTACCCAGACTGGAATTTCAGGCATTCACCACTATTCCAGTTTTAGGCAGTCCTGAGGATTGAACCCAGGGATGCAAAGCAATGGGGAAGGTGGAGCTCAATACCTGAGGCCGTCCTCTGACTTCCTACAGACACTGCGGCATGCACATGCCTGCATCCCTGCAACACACACACACACACACACACACACACACACACACACACACACGGGGGTGGGGGTGGGCAGGAGAGACAGAGTAATGTTAGAGAGTCTAGTCTGGCAAGAAATGGGAATGGCAAAAACAGAAAAAAAAATAGTCTTTGACAAATCTCTATCATTTATGTTGGCTTTAAAAGAATGTTTTGTTTTCTTTCCTTCTAAATTTGAGTTTAGACTGTGCTGTCCTGGAAAATGACTGCATGTTCCTGAAAGGGTTGTGAGTCTTCTTGTTCAGGCAGCTGCCATACAGCAGGGAGAAGCAAGGGGAGACGTGGGAAGGGTGGGAAAACGTCTTCAATGAGTCAGGACCAGAGGAAGGTTAGGAGTAGGAGGCAGAGACCATGCCACCCAAGAGCCCCTGCAGGCTCTGGGGAACAGACCAATGCCAGACTCGTGTGCCCCAGATTGAGGGGGTGCAGAGGAGTGGCTAAAGCATAAAGTGAAGCCCTTAGTTGTAGGGATTTGGGGGTTCTTGAGGAGATGTAAATTCCAACTGCCAATAATCCTTGAGAAGGACTGTCTGATGCTGGGACTAGTCAAGGGTCAAGCTGGGGACAGGGACTGGAATGCAGGAGGAACTCA
Organism: Ondatra zibethicus; assembly: GCA_004026605.1. NCBI lineage: Eukaryota > Metazoa > Chordata > Mammalia > Rodentia > Cricetidae > Ondatra > Ondatra zibethicus. Next base: position 10,551 of record PVIU01003273.1, read on the forward strand.
GGGAGGGGGGACACTTCTCTGCCTTCTACATTCTGAAGGCTGCTGATCTTCCATACAGATATGAGTTCCTAATGTCTCCAGACCTCTGAAAAGAATCCCATGTAATAAGAGGTTTATGCTCAGCAGGCTACTGTTCCTTCCTGAGGCCATTCCAACAGGGTACCGGAAAGCAATACAGCCCAGTCTTAGGGAAATCAGGGGAAGAATTCGGAAAGGCCCAGACTCCCTAGCTACAGCTCAGGGGAAAAAGAAAACTGCCTTTTCTGCACCCACTCCAAAGTCAGTGTGACAACAACAGTAACAACTAAGGAACAAGTTTCATAACCACAATACACCCCCAGCACAGAGGCCCACCCAGACCCCCAGAGAGGCGCAGGGACTCTGAGAAGCAAGGTGGGATCCTCAAGCCAGGAGATTCCAATATGAGAATAATACCCATTACACAGAAGAGTACTGTTATACATATTATACCTATTCTGTCTTGGTTTCTTGATACCAACTATAAGGTATCTTATCAGACCAGAAAGCAGTCACAAAAAAATAAAAAAGGCATTTTTGCAGCTTGGTTAACATTGTTACTGTGTTTCATTACTAGAAAAATACCAAAGCTTATTACAATACCTACAATACGTTTGTCTCAACTGTCACACTGATGAGACCCAGAATTCCCTGGGAGGAGATTAATCTGATAGGGTTAACTGAAAGGAGAAGACCACCCCACTGTGAGCAGCACCTTCCCCTAGTAGATTTGCTTTTCTGCTGTGGTAGTAAAGCACCATGACCAAAGCAACTTGGTTGCTTAATTTGGCTTACAGGTCCAGAGAGAGAGGGAGTGAGTATATACCAGCAGGGGAGGCATGGCATCAGGTGGCCAGAGCAGAAAGCTAAGTGACCCCACTCCCACCACAAACATGAAGCAGAGAGAGTCAACTGGAGATGGGCTGAGGGCATAAACTCCTAAAGCCCGTCCCTAGTGGCAATGCTTCCTCCAGCATAAATTCTGGACAGTTTCAGCAACTGGGTCCAAACATCAGATACCAGGGGGCAGGGGCAGTGTTTCTCATTCAAGCTACCATACCTGGACTGGGATCCTGGCAGCCCAGGAAGTGGAACAAATATAAACATTCATCACTCTCTGTAATCTGCTGCCTCGGGCTCCTACAGCTGTGACTCCCCAGCCCTGATGGACTGTAGCCTTGCCTTTGGAGCCAGAGGAAGTCCTATCTTCCTTCAGTTGCTTTTGACAGCTTACTGTATGACAGCAAAAGAAGTAATATGCCCATTTAGCCAAACTGGTGTATAGGGAAGGATTACAACTCTTTCTAAATTTCTTGGTTAAATGGATGATTGATTATTGTGTTATTTCGTATCAAAATGTGCATAGTCTTTCACTGCATTTAAAGGAACATAAACACCCTGTTTTTAAAACAATGGTGCCTGGGTTTTGCCTCCAGCAACATATGACAAGAGTGCTCATGTGTGTAATATCAGAACTTGGGAGATGGAGACAGGAGGATAAAGAGTTCAAAGTCATCCTTGGCTATAGTGCAAGTTCAAGGCCAACTTGAGATACCCGAAACCGTTCTCTGTCTCAAGAGGGAAAAAGACTGAAGACTATGGGCAAATCTTGTTGCTGAAAGTTCTGGGTGAACAAAAAACAAAAATTAAAAAAGGGAGAGAAAGAGAGATTCTATGTCCAGTGATGTCTGCCATGGTTAATGGTTATATATCTGTAATTCCAAGAGGAGAAGTGTCTTAGTTAGGGTTTCTAAGGTGCAATGGAACACCAGGGTCAAAAGCAAGCTGGGCAGGAAAGGATTTATTTCAGCTTACACCTTGGCATTACTGCTCACCATCAAAGGAAGTTGGGGCAAGAACTCAAGCAGGGCAGGAACCCAGAGGCAGGAATTGATGCAGAGGCCATGGAGGATGCTGCTTTCTGGCTTGCTCCCCATGGTGTGCTGAGCCTGCTTTCTTATAGAACCCAGGACCACCAGCCCAGGGATGGTACCACCTGTAATGTTGTGTCTCTTTAAGAGACAAGCCACGCCCACTCCCTTCCAGCTTTCAGAGAGAGTGGGTGCACTCTCTCTCTCTCTTTCCCCCCAAGAGGCAGCTGCTCACTCTCCTCTCTCCCCCTCCCTCTCTCTCTCTCTCTCTCTCTCTCTCTCTCTCCCTCTTCTCCCCTTTTTCCTTCCCCTCAATAACCCACCTAATAAATGTTCAACTTTACTCTGCATGGTGTATCTGTCACTCTCTTGCCCGCCCACCGCCGCCACATGGCTGGGAACCATTTGCTGCCAGGGACCCGCCACAGCAAATCCATTTCACCACCCACCATCAATCACTAATTAAGAAAATACTCTACAGGCTTGCCTACAGCCTGATCTTATGGAGGTATTTTCTTAATTGAGGCTCCCTCCCCTCAGATGACTTCACAAGAGTTACAGGAACATGTAAAATGTGTGTGTGTGTGTGTGTGTGTATACATATATAATGTATAACACACAAGTTTACTTGTGCAAGGGGGATTGTTTTCTGCTATGGAACAATCACAACCACCCAGACTCATAAACTGTACACACACCTTCTCTCCTAATTGATCTTTTCAGAACTAAATGAACTTAATTTGTCAACTGATTCCTACGTCAGTTATAATTATGCATCCACTCGAAAGTCTGTAAACAAGCGTCTGCTCAAAGGTCAAGCCCAAAACCCTTCCAGGACAAGTTTCATAAGGCGAGTGACAGAGGGCGCCTGTCACAGTCTCTTCTCTGCTCGTGGAAGGGAACCCTGGCTGCCTTCTCCATGGTATTGAACAGATGTCCCCACATCCACAGGGAGAGGAGAAAAGATGGACAGAGGGAAGCCAGAAAAGAAGGAGGAACTCTGTACCTAACACACTGCAGGGGGAGCCAGGAACCCTGGACTCCAGATCTATAAACACTACACACACTGATCTGGTGTCTTGACTCATCAAAGAAGCTGGAACCTAGGGACCTGTCATTCAGGAAGGCAAAGCAAGAGACAAGCCTGCCTCAGCCTTGCTCCAGTTGCTCATGTCCCTTGCTGGGTGCCCTGAGCAAGGGGGGGGGGAGGCAACCTCCAGACAGTCCTCAGCCCTCCAAGTTCTCACACACTACAGATTTAGCATTAGAAGAAAGCTTCGTGATGCAATAGTAATACACCATGCCTTAGCCCGCAAGTGATTCCCACTCTTGACTAGACCTACACAGGGAAGCCAGTGGGTCAACAGCTTACAGAATAGCCACAGGACAATTCCCAGCCCTAGCCTTCCTTGTGGCAACCATAAACAACTGGCTCCCCTCTTCCACATCCCAGTATCACCCCATAACATTTCCCAAGCGTGAATGTCATTCTCCTCTGATGTCTGAGTAATCATAGCATAACTTCAGCTTCTGTGTCCATTCACAAGATAGGACACTTACTACCCAGTGCTACAGTTCATTAATCTACTGTTCCAAGATTCCCTTAAGGGCAGAACCAGCCTTCTAGCTTTAATTCTGTAATCAGCTGGGGTTTTGGTACGTGTACCTTTCTCTGAACTCTTACATATGATGAAGATTTTAGAATTTCTTCTTTTTTTTTTTTTGAGACAAAGTCTCATTATGTAGCCCAGGCTGGCCTTGAACTCATGGTCCTCCTGCCTAAGACTTAAAGGAGAGCAAAGATTTGTTTCAGCTCACAGAGGCTTCATCCATTTTTCCCGGGAGAGTACAGAGATACAGATCAGTTCACATGGTGCAGTGCTGTGGGACAATGGTCTGTATCCTGTCAATTATATTTTAAATAAACACTGATTGGCCAGTAGCCAGGCAGGAAGTATAGGTGGGACAACCAGAGAGGAAGTAGAGGCAGGTCAATGAGAACAGGAGAATTCTGGGAAGAAGGAAGTTCTAGTCTACAGTCGTGACCCAGCCACAGAAGAAGCAAGATGTGACTGCCTCACCAAATAAGGTACCAAGCTGCGTAGCTAACATAGACAAGAATAATGGGCTAATATGAGTTAGAAGAGTTAATAAGAAGTCTGAGCTACTAGGCCAATCAGTTTATAACTAATGTAGACCTGTATGATTTGTTTGGGACTTAATGACAGCAGGAACTGGGCAGAACAGAAACCTCCAGACAACAGCGCAGGAGGAAACAGAGAATGTCCTATCCCACAGCACACAATCAAGGACCTTCACCCAGTGACTATGTCTCTCAACGACCATGCCTCCAATGACCCTGCCCCCAATGACCCAAGCTTCCCAATGGTCACACCTCCCAATGACCAGGGCTCCCCTAAAGACCACACCTCCCAATAACCACACCTATTTGCAGCATCTTACAAAAGTATCATTGTATTAGGAACCCATCAAGGGGTTAATCCATGTATCAGGCCAGAGAGCAGTCAGGTGCCAATCACTTCTCAAAAGCTGACAACCAAGTACAAAGCCTTTGAGGAACATCCCTCCAGAAGCCAGACAGCCCAGTAACACCAGCACAGACTGGAGGCCCTATGGCTTACGGTTTAAAATACCAACCGGGTCCCTTCCAAGCAATATGATTTGTCCCTAGGCTCTCTAAACTGTCATTCCTCAGGAATAGACCAGAGATGAGAAAACTTAGCTCATAGACTTTCACCATAATCAGTTGTATGTTCATTCAATACACTAAGTGTTAGAGATAAAATATCAAAAGACAGATGCATAGAAAACACACAGTACTGTATCTGTGGACAATAAGTATGCTCTTGCCATGTTTGTAATTATTGTCTTTACTTAAATAAGTTAATAAATTACAAATACATGAACTAAAGAAGGCACAAAATTATGCTGATTCTGTAAACTTGAGAAATCTAGGGGCTGGAGAGGTGGCCCGGCAGTTAAGAACATTCACTGCTCTTCCAGAGGACCTGAGTTCAGTTCTAACCAACTACACTGGGTGGCCCACAACCATCTGTCGCTCCAGCTCTGGGGGACCTGATGCCTCTTCTGGCCTCCTCAGCCACCTGCATACAAGTGCACATACCCATCCACAGATACACACACATATAATTAAAACTAAATCTTGAAGAAGAGGAGGAGGAGGAAGAGGAAAAAGAGGAAAGGAGAGGAGAGGAGAGGAGAGGAGAGGAGAGGAGAGGAGAGGAGAGGAGAGAAAGAGAAGAAGTTATTGACATCATTACACCCAGGCTCTAGCAAGAGTCAGTTTGGCTGCATATATGAAAGAGGAATGCCAAGCATGTGGCTCATGAAAAAGCACCAAACACAGCAAGAAGCTGGCACTCGTGGTGGTTGCTGGACACATCTCAAAGTCACCTTCCTACAAGGCACACTATAAACTAGAATATCAGAGCATATTCTCTCTTGATAAACTCTTTGTTACCACCCAGAAACATAGGGACAGGATAAGGGCCTTCACACTCGAGAATCCCCCCAAGGCTGACTATAGCTGTCTGCCTGTCAGCTCCCCACCAGCCCTGTTGTGAGTCAAAGGTCTCCTGACGTGCGTGCGGGGAGAGATGCAAAGCCTGCAGCAAGCGCAGTTAATTATGTGCTATCATATAACTGAGTCAAATGTGTTCCTTGGCCAGTTCCAGGAGGCCATAATCCTCAAGTCAGGTCTGGTGAGTTCCCAGGTGGTGTGGCCTAATTCTTGCCTTTGAGGATCTGGGCAAGAAGTAAGGTAAACATTAACGCAATGCAGTCAGTACACACGAGCCCAACACTGCTTGACTGAAGACCACAGCCCTGCAGACATCCAAGTCACGTGGTGGCATCTCCTGAGCCACCTTCACCTTGCCTACGTCTCCCACTCACATTGACATCACACTGTGGCAACCATCACTCCTCTTTGTTTCAATTTGCTGTTCTTCTTGAGCTCTCCCCAGAAGGGGTCACTGCTCTGAACACAAGTCTTAAGACAAAACGCTCCCAGTTCTTGCTCATCAATCAGAACACAGATCACTTTGTCGTTGTTGTTTTGTTTTTATGAGTCAGGATCTCCCCATGCAGCCCTGGCTGGTCTGGAAATCACTATGTAGACCTTGATTGAACTCCACACCTCCCAGGGCACACAGAGATTGTAACCATTTTACCGAATAAATAACAATCTGTTACCTCAGTGATACCTTGAACAGTTTCTATAAGGAACACCTGTAATTTTATGATATTTAACGGTATTTATTTACTATAATAAAAATATTTGGCTAAACCAGAGAGGGCAACAATGCAACTTCAACTTGTTCAAAGCCAAAATTTCATAATCTAAAGAAATCATGTCAAAGTATATCTGATCTCTGCAGCTAACAAAACATGCATAGTGTAATACTTATAGTAAGGACACAGACAGAAGTTGCCCCCAGAGCGACAAGGAGATGGTATCTAAACTGCAGAACAGCCTTTTAACATTGGTGGTGCACACCTTTAATCCCAGCACTCTGGGAGGCAGAGGCAGGCAGATCTCTGTGAGTTCAGGGCCAACCTGGTCTGCACAGTGAGATCCAGGCCAGCCAGGGCTTCACAGTGAGAGTCTATCTCAAGAAAAAAACAAAACAAAACAAAATAACAACAATAGCAGGGGACAGGACCAGCAAGATGATTCGAAGGGTAAAGGCACTTGCTGCTAACCAAGACTACCTGTGTTTTCACATGGCAGAAAGACAGACTGTGGCAGACTGTCCTCTGACCTGCTGTGGCACACACACACACAAATGTAAAGAAAGATTCTTCCTGCTGACAGTGCTTATCTCTAGGGGGAAGGAATTCATTTCTTGTTTTGTATTCTTTTCCATCTATGAATTTACTGCCACCAGCACCCATAATCCTTGAATCTGAAGAGAATGCTTCTTAATCTTTTAATCAGATAAGGAAATCCATGCATTTTCCTCTGAACAAAACAGAGAAATAGATGAAATGGCTAATGCTAATGTCATTGATCAATCCCTACTCACAACACTGGCTATTAGCTCGGGGGCGCCCTCACCCTGGCTCCCCATAGGGAGACCCCCTTGTGCAGGCAGGGCAAGGGACAGGGCAGATAACAGTATGTAGACATGCCTTTGATGTCCTCAGCCACCACTGGGACCAGAGGAAACAAAAGCTCATTCTCCCAGCCCTGGCCACAGCCGGACTCCAGGCTCCCCACCTTTTAATACTACTGGGCTCTCTAGAGTGACCTCTGCCCCCACATACAAAGGCCTCATTCAGCGGCATGGCCAGGCATGTTGAAAATTCTTGCCAGATTCAGCCATTGAGAGAATTTTTGTTTCCAAACTAGCTTTGCGTTTCCATCACTCAGGAGTTTGGGAGGAAACTGACCCCCCAAAAAGATAATTTCTCCAAAGATTAGCAATAATTTGGGGCTTATGAGAATTTTTTTAGGCAAGGAAATTCCAGAGACATTTTGTATATAATTTCACTTTTTATTTTACTTCTCCGGTGAACACATCTGTGTATTAGAACATTTTTAAACATTGTTAGTAATCGTAACAAATGGAAATTCACATTCCCCAGACTGTATTTAAGTTTCACATATTATCTACCCAGGCTTCTAAACCAACTACTAACACCTTTTCTGTGGGTGGGGAGGTCCGACAGAAGCTGATAGATAAAATTGGCCAGCAGTTTAGGCAAGCCAGCCCTTGAAGGAGCCCAGGCAGGTCATGCCCATGCCAACCACAAGGTTAACTTCACCCTACAGGTCAGGGTGCCCCAGTTCAGTCCAGGGTGCCAGATGCCATCAGCCCAGCCAAGTTGCCTGCCCTGACTCATATCCCCACTTAACTAGAACACAGTCTTGACTCACAGCATCCCAAAGCTGTGTTTATGGCTATCAGTATGCCTCAAGTACCTAAACACACATCTATTTGAGTTGTTCATAAACACTACCAACTTTGTCTTTTTTTTTCTTTTCTTTTTTTGAGACAAGGTCTCAGGTAGCCCAGGCTGGCCCAAATACTCTATGCCCTTAAATTGTGGATCCCCTGCCTCTACCTTCAGAGTGCTGAGATTACAAGTATACATCACACATGGAGTTTATGCTGGGGAGGGAACTCTGTGCTCTACAGATTCAGCTACATCTCCAGCTCAAAAAGCACCAACCTGGACCATCTTCAAAGGAACTGGCTCACGAGCAACTCAGCAGAGGACAGGAAGCCTTTCCAACAAACAGTACTGAAGCAACTTAGCAAAGAAGTGAACCTGGACCTAACCCTGACGCCATCTACAACAGCTGACTCCCAGCGGCTCCCAGCATACAACCAGAAAACAATGCTTTAGAGAACAGAATGTCTGCATGATCTAGAGCTAGCCAAAGAGTTTGTTAATTTGACATCAAAAGCATAATGCACAGGCACACAGAGAGAGAAACACACAGATACACACAGAGACACAAACACAAAGAGACATACAGACACACGGACATACATATACAAGGGGACACACAGCTCATACACTAGACTTCATTAAAATTAAAAAGTTTTGCTCTGAAAAAAAAAAAGCCTGCGAAGATGAGGAAACAAACCGCAGCAGGAAGATGTTCACAAAACACATGTCCAGCTGCGGTAGAGTGAGGCACGCACAATAGCACAGTCGGAAAATGGGCCAAAGTTGTGGAGAGACACCTTACTAAACAGAAAGAACCAACAGGCAGCAGAGAACCTGGGAGAAAACAGTAATTAAGAGAGCAAAACAAGAGTGGGCTAGTGGGACAGCTCGGTCTGACGGCTCAGCAGTGCGGAGCACTTGCAGCTTTTACACAGGAACAGAGTTTTTTTTCCCAGCACCTCAAACTCAGCAGCTCACAAACTACCTGCACCTCCAGCTCCAGGGAATCCAATGCCCTCTTTTGGCTTCTCCATCCTAATATGCATGGCATGCACACATGAATAAAAACAAATCTTCTTGTTTTGTTTTGTCTTTTTTTGAAACAGGGTTTCTCTGTGTAGCTCTGGCTGTCCTAGAACTCACTCTGTAGACCACACTGGGCTGGAACTCACAGACATCCACCTGCCTCTGTCTCCTTGGATCAAAGGCATGTACTATCATGACTCAGTGATAAATAGTTCAAAAGCACAATAAAATACTACCACATACCTTACAGGATGGTTAAATAAAAAGTAGTAATAATACCAAATGCTGACAAAGACACTGAGAAACCAGAACCCTGTGCCCTAGCCATGGGAGGATAAAGAGGCACAGTAACTCTGGGAAACTGCTTCACAACGTTTCATAAAACTAACCATGCAGGGGCTGGAAAGATGGTTCAGCAGTTAAGAGCACTGGCTGTTCTCCCAGAGGAACAAGGTTCAAGTCCTAGTGCCCACATGGTGACTCACAACCGTCTGTAACTCCAGTTCCAAAGCATCTGATATCCTCCTCTGGCCTCTGCAGGCCCCTGACATCAATGTGGTGCACAGACATACATACATGCAGACCAAACACACGTGCAGACCAAACACCCATGCACAAAAAAATTAAGCATGCACCTAACATAAAACCCAGCAATTGTGACCTTAGATATTATCCTACTTGGGTTACTATTGCTATGATAAAATCCATGACCAAAAGCAAGTCAGGGAGGAGAGGGCTTGTTTGGCTTACACTTCCACATTGTAGTCCATCACTGAAGGAGGTCAGGACAGGAGCTCAGACAGGACAGGAACCTGGAGGCAGGAGCTGATGCAGAGGCCATGGAGGGGTGCTGCTTACCAGCTTGCTCCCCATGGCTTGCTCAGCCTGCTTTCTTATAGAACCCAGAGCCACCAGTCCAGGGATGGTCCTGAGCTGAAACCTCCCACATCAATCATTAATCAAGTAAATGCTTTACAGGTTTGCCTACAGGCCATGAGGTAGGTAGTACCTGACTGGGTGGAAGACCAGAAATTTCTGTGGGAGAGAATCTGAGGTCATCGTGTCCCTTAAGGGTGGAACCATCTTCAGGGGGAATCCTATTGTAGAGACCTGCACAGGATCACGCACTGCCAACCCTCCTCACCTAAGATGGACACTTGGAAGGTCTGTCCTAGACTCACAATTGGTCATCTTGTGACAGTACCACAAGGAAGTGAGTGATACAGGTTCTGACCTGGTAAGGCCGGTGAGAAGGCGGGGCAGAAAGAGGCAGGCAGAGGGGCAGAGAGAGGGGCGGGTGGGTAGAGGGCTCGGGAAGTAAATGCCTGTCCCCAAGCCTGACAACCTGAGTTCAATCAATCTCCAAAGTGAAGTGGAAAAAGAACTCCCACAAGCTGTCCCTCTGACCTCCACACCTCCTCCTGCCCCCAACTACTATTCCCAAGAGAAAGCCAAAGGGGATGGCACTCCTGTAGTTCCAGCCCTAGTACTTGGAAGGCAAAGGGGACGGCACTCCTGTGGTTCCAGCCCTAGTACTTGGAAGGCAAAGGGGATGGCACTCCTGTGGTTCCAGCCCTAGTACTTGGAAGGCAAAGGGGACGGCACTCCTGTGGTTCCAGCCCTAGTACTTGGAAGGCAAAGCAGCTATCAAGCAGTGTATGGTGGCGGTGGCGGTGGCAGCATTGGCCGGGCACAGGAACGCGCCCACGAACACCATTAATCCCAGCACGCAGGAGGCAGAAGCAGGTGGATCTATGTGAGGTCAAGACCAACATGGGTCTACAAAGTGCGTTCCAGAACAGGGAAAGCCACATAGGAAGACCCTATCTAAAAAATTATTATGTCCATCTAATAAGGGACAACGCATCATTTCTGGACAGTAAAATCAGTGTTCAAATAAGCGGAAACTTTGAATTTCTGCATCATAACAAGCAGCTCAAGAGAGCTAAGGAGACAGCTCAGAGGGTAAAGTACTTGCATGAACCTGAGTTCAATCTCCAAGCACCCAAGTTAAAACAATCACCACCAACAGATACAGCTGTGTTGGGGGGCAGAGCCGGAAGATCCCTGGGGCTTAAAACAATCACCACCAACAGATACAGCTGTGTTGGGGGGCAGAGCCGGAAGATCCCTGGGGCTCAACCGCTAGCCAGTCTAACCAAATAGCAAGCCCCAAAGTTCAACGAGGGACTCTGTCTCAAAAAACAAAGTAGAAAGTGATGAAGGAAGTCTCTCTCTCTCTCTCTCTCTCTCTCTCTCTCACACACACACACACACACACACACACACACACACACACACATCCATGAGCACACAAAAGATATAAGAATATTTAGTAGGAGAAAAGAAACAAATTATAATTAATTTTATTTTTATCATCTTTATTAGGCCTTTTTAAAATTTTTGAGATAGGATCTCACACTGTAGGCAAGATTGGCCTCAAACTTGCTGCAATCCTCCTGCCTCTGCTTCCAGAGTGCTCAAACGGGCATGTTCCATCAGGCCCAGTGACATGCATTTTCAAATGTCATTTATTCCATGTGTACTCTACGCAATTTATAACCAAGTAGAGAATTAGAGGTTTGGGGTGCCTCTTCAAGATGTCTTGGCAGACAAGTCTATATGGTCATAATTTCTGGAGACCCCCCACTCCGCCCTAGGCCACCACCTGTCATCAGTCCTGGTGACAGTGAAGAAGCTGATTCCTGAGGTGCTTTCAGTAGCTGGGGTTCCTACTGCCTGAGTTTCTGTTTTTCCTCACCCCTGCGGTGTCTGGGCTCAAACTGATCCCTGCCCCCAGAGATAAAGAACTGTTCCCTGGCTACCACCACACCTCGGGAGAGGCCACTCAGCAGGACTACCCTGGAGGAGTCCAGAGGCATCTGGCATCACTGTCTTATAGGGCACTTCCCTTCCACAAACTGGGACATGAGTCATTGAGGCTGGACTCGGGGGCATCTCCTATAGCAAACCATTTTGTTAATGATGCGCTTATTTTTATTTTTAGGCACATTGATGTTTTGCCTGCATGTGTGTCTGTATGAGGGTGTCGAATCCCCTGGAAGTGAAGTTACAGTGTGAGCTGCCATGTGGGTGCTGGGAATTGAACCAGGGTCTTCTGGAAGAACAGCCAGTGCTCTTAACTGCTGAGCCGTCTCCACATCCTCGAAAACCAATTTTACTGAACCAAACTTCTACCCTTTTATTCTCTCTTATATTTACTCCTGCAAATACATTCTTGAAAGCCAACCAGCTACTCCTGCCTTCACGCAATACCCTCTAACTACGCTTCAGGGGAGCCCATCTCAGGGGGGACTCTACCCTCTCCTCAGAGTAAGCATTTGTCTCTCCCAGGCAATTATCTAAAGAATCCCAGTACAGTAGCAGACGCCAACACAGAGGTGCAAGGCCTGGTTTGGGAAAGGTGCAGCCCATAGTACAGCTAATGGGTCCTTGGTTCCTCTGAGGGCGATAAAAATGCTCGGAACTGGACAGTGGAAAAGCTGCACAACTCTGAATGTATATGTTAAATGAATTGTGCACATTAAACTGTGGGATGTAAAATATGATAAACTATGGGATGTAGAATATGTTTTAAAATTTTTTTTAATATTTTTTTAAAAAAATATTCACTGTGTAACCAGCAAAGTGGTTCATTGGGTAAAGGTGCTTGCTGCCAAGCCTGTTAACCAGGACCCACATGGTAGAAGGAGAGAACCAACTCCCACAAGTTGCACTCTGACCCTCACACACGTGCCATGTCAAGTGTGTGCACACCAATAAATAAACAAGTGTAAAATAAGATATTCAGTGAACACAAAAAAGAGCTGAATAATACAGCCCGATGTAGAAAGATCTTGGTACCGGTGGTCTTGGGGTAAAGGGCAACCTTTTCTCCTTGAAAACGTCTTTATTAAGATACTACTTATCCTTAACAAGGCACGGAAGCCTGCTCACCTGTAAAATACGAACAGTAACCCCAGCTTTGCCAGGTTGTAAAGACTATGGTGAGTCCCAAAATAGTTTCTCATACCATTGGTGCTCAAGAAGAGGTGACTTATAATCAGTGTAATTCAGCTTTAAGCCAGGAGACCACGCAGTGAAGACATGAGTAGGAAATGAACTACTCCCACAGGACAAGCATCTGGTTACTGCTATGCTTCCTCCCAGGGTCTACAACATTGCCACACACAAGATCCTACTTCAAGGGCTGGAGCAATGGCTCAGAAGGGCACCTACTGCTTTTCATTTCCCCGTACCTGCATCAGGCAGCTCACCCGTGACTCCAGCTCCAGAGAATCCAACATCCCCTTCTCGCTCCCATGGGCTCAAATCCCCTAACATAACACTAAACTGGATGACATTTTTGATTCATACAGAGGTAAACCTTTAATTCCTTTTTAATGGTTCCTGCCAGTGTTCCAGAAATTCCAAGAAGAACGAACACCCATTCACCTAGCAAATATTTACTGAGCACCTACTATGGGCCAGCCATTGTAACGGACAGTGGGGTAACCACAGTGACTTGTGCTTCCTCAGTGCTTCTCGTGGGTGTCCTAGAGCGGTGATTCCCAACCTGTGGATCAAGACCACTTTGGTGAGGTCGAATGACCTTTTCACAGGAGTTGCCTAAGACTACCAGAAATATCAGAGATTTACAATACAATTCATAACAGTAGCAAAATTACAGTTATGAAATAGCAATGAAAATAATTGTATGGTTGGGGGATCACCACAACATGAGGAGCTGTCTTAAAGGGTCATGGCATTAGAAAGGGTGAGGAAACACTGGGTTAGAGGAAGGGGGATGCCAAATAAACGTCACTGCAAATGGAAGTGTCACCATGGGAGAACTCAGTCTTTTAACTTTGCATGAAATCGCCTGTGTAGACTCCTGTCCAGAAATATCGTATCTCACGATTTCTTTCCCAAATCCTTACAAGTCAAGAACATGTCAGTTCTCAGAGTTCCTGAATGATGAATACCCCCCCAACCCTTGTCATTCCACAGTCAGTGATGCCCTATGCATTTACCTTATGGGCTTCCAGCCCTGGAAGGGAGGAAAATGCAGCCTGTTCAGGATCGAACCCAGGTTCTCAATTCTCATGCATGCAAGGCAAGCACTTTGGTGGTTGAGCTACCTTCCCAGCCCCGGTCTTATTCCTTTACACTCATAGCTATGTTGGCTATATTCATGGAGTAATGTTTTTTAAACCTGACTGTAATCCGAGACACCTGAAGTCAAAGAGTTTCTGAGCATGCACATTTTTTAATGCTGACCCAGACCCTACAATTTATGAGGCATCACAGTCAATGAAAAAGTCAAAGATTACAAACGGTTAAAGTTTACAAACGAAGTTAAAGTCAGAAGGAAGCTTGTAGGTGACCTAGGTCAACTTCCATAAGGGACAACCGGGAACAAGTGTCCTGACAGAAGAGCCAGTTCCCTCAAGGTCACAGTGAATGGTAAAACAGGTTCCCTGACTCCAGGACCTGGGCTATTCTGTTACACAACCCCACGTCCAATCTACCTCTTTCTGCTTATCAGGGCACACTGATCTAGCTTTGTAACAAAGAGTCCCATAACAAAGAGTCATAAGAATAAACTGTATCAAGATTTATACTGGAGTGGGGAAGCAGAGAGAATCTTCAGCAGCTAGGAACATGATGCTCTTGAAGAGTTTCTGAGTTCTGCTCCCAGCGCCCACATCAAGTCGCTCACAACAGCCAGTAACTCCAGCTCTGTGGGATACAACGCCCTCTCCTGGCATCTACAGGTAACTGCATTTACATGCACAGGCACACAAGCACACACACATATTTAAATCTTGCTTTAAAAAAGATTTACATTGAATGTTTCCAAGAGAGCTGGGTTTTCACACACACTGAAATATATCTCTTCCATTCAAAAGAAAACAGAACAAAAACATTATACACACATCTATGTCAAACCAGACCCTAGTAAACAAAATTAAGGCACAAATTTCTGTCCCCCCCCCAAACCCTTAATTTGGCAGCATAAATACAATGAAAATTGTATCCTAGGGATGGCTAAATGACCTAAAACCTGGCTTTAAAAAACTAGATAATTTCTGCAGAGACCAAGAGAGCTTAAGCCAGACTTCATTCATTTCACCTCTTGTCCTAGAGGTCAAATATCTTTTGCCACCTCTTAAGACAGGAAGTTTAAGATACACCATTACCATCAGTCGGGGGTGTTTTCTCACTATAGAAAGAATATCAAAAGAACACAAGTGTAGGAAATTGCTATAGAAATGGTTAGATTAAGCCAGGCATGGTGGTACATGTCTTTAATCCCAGCACTCGGGAGGCAGAGGCAGGCAGAGTTCGAGGCCAGCCTGGTCTACAGAGCGAGTTTCAGGGCAGCTCAGGCTGTTACGCAGAGAAACCCAGTCTCGAAAAACCAAAGTATATGGATCAATAATAATTTGTCTACACAATATGCAATCATTATCTAAAATAAGATACTCAATACTCATAATCATTATGTAGAGAAACCAGATACAAAATGATATAAATTGAATATCTTGTAATTCTGATCAACTTCTTGGCATAGTTACATAGGCCTTTAATTCCAGTACTCTGGGGGCAGAGGCAGATGCATCAGTGAAGGTCAGATCACACCAAGGTCAGCCTGGTCTCCATAGTGGTTCCAAGGTAGTCATAGATACACAATGAGACCCTGTCTCAATTAAAAAAAAAAAAAAAAGACCAACTTTTAGAAACAACCAGAAACTCATCTTTATGCCAAGAAAATAAGATATGGATCATAATTATAATTTCTAGTTTGCTTTTCTAATTCCTATGCTTTTTTTTCTAATTCCTTTGCTTTTTTTTTTTTGGTTTTTTGAAACAGGGTTTCTCTGTGTAGCCTTGGCTATCCTGGAGGTTGTTCTATAGACCAGGCTAGCCTCAAAGTCAGAAATTCATCTGTCTCTGCCTCCAGAGTGCTGGAATTAAAGGCACGTGCCACCATGCCCAGCTCCCCTGCACGTTCTTAAAGTTTAGGTCACAAATGTGTATCACTTCTGCCATAGCCTTCTCCTGCTATATTTTTTTTTACTATAATTAGCCTTAAAGTACTACAATTTATCACCATATCTAGAAACTGAACCAAAAGCCAAAATTATCCATTAAGCAATATCTGACTGACAGGATTAACTGCCTGGGGTGTTTTGGGCAGGATTAGATATCCACAGACCCTCTAGAAGAGCTGCCCTGGTCTCAACTCCATCACTTCCACGAAAGGCATCCTCACCACATCTGGAGCACCAAGCTGGAAGGGGAAAGGTGAGGCACGCCAAAGCAAACTCCCTTCTCCGGACGCAGGACCGTTCATAAACAGCCTTGTTGTCAACCCCTGGTCCTTGGTTTCTGATCTTCAAACTTGGTTGTGGGGCAGCAGGCAGAGGGATCGCCCTCTCTCTTTGTCACACTTCCCTTTTGGATTTTCTGACCTGTTGTTGGCTCTGCTTGGAGGCTGCCTCAGAACCTCTACATAATTCAAATGCTGAAGCCCCAAACTGGTCACAGTTAAAGGAAACTTCTAATGTCAAGTGAATCAGTAGGGCCAGATGGAGCACGGGCAAGGTCAGGGAGACTCCATCAGGGGTTTCCTAAATGGAAACGCAATCAATGCACAGAAACCTTAGCTGGTCTAGAAGATTACAACATCTGGTTAAAATTACTAAACAAGGGGACAGATACAAAGCAATACCTACCAGTCAAAGATTGCCACTGTTGTCCCAGGTTTAACACATTGTGGTTTAAAGCCACAAATCATGTAAACCACCTTCAATGACAAGAAGGGCCAAAATGCGATTCCAGTTTCAGATCAAAATGACTCCTAACTCCATAAAGAATACGAGTACCAGAATGAGAAGGAACGGAATGCCTTGTGCAAATGTTGCAGGAGAACCAAAATGTCACAGATCACATTGCAAACTTTAAATGAACCAGAGTTAGGAATGGGGTGGGGAGGACGACCCACAGACACAGCCCCTGGCCCTTAAAGGTGTTTTACACTTTGATCTAGCTTGCTTGCGGGGAGCAAATTTCTGAGCAAGCATTCGGAATCAGTGCTTCTTCAAGATAGGAGTCCTGTAAAGTTGCCGAGACTGAAGAAAACGTCCTGTTGAAAACTCCCAGCAATGTAATTCCACCAAGCACTGCAAACCTAGACCTGCGCACAAGACTAAGTTCGAAATCCTCTTGTGGAACACTCAGCGTTAAAGGCAAAAGGGTGTCCTTGGTGCGGCTAAATGAGTCTTTTTTTTTTCAGGTTAAATTTACACATTGATCGTTTTTAAAGGGCTAATAAAAAATTTCAAGCCCCTAGGCAACACTTGACTCTATAATAAAAGTTGATTCAAGAAAAACTTCAGTCTATAAAGTAGGTAATTTCTTTTGGCTGCTCCTCAGGACGAAGGATCTAATGAGCTATGACAGCAAAATGGCCCAGTGTCTTTCTGCGTGGAGGGTCTCCTGGCCTCCCCACCACCACCAACCACCCTTGATCACTGGCGACCTGGTGGACGCGCAAGCACAAACACACACACACACACACATTCTTGGACTTTAGGCCAGCAGCCTTTGTTTCAAGCTCTCAGCTGAGATCCAGTAACCAAAATTCCTCAACCAATGACCACCACTGCCACCAGCCTTTCACAGGTTCCCATGGCCACTCTGAGGAAAAGCCGCGTTTCTCCCATGTCCCAGTACTGCAGAAGACGCGGATGCCACCTCGGGGTGCAAACAGACTCCCTAACACGGAACCACGGAGCACACAACCCGGAGCAGCGCTGTCTTTCTTCCTAAAGTTCTTACCTAAGCAGCAGCTGGAGCTTTCACCATGTGCCAGGAGCGCTTTGGCTTTGGCTCTGGCTGGCTGGCGCTCTCTCTCTCTCTCTCTCTCTCTCTCTCTCTCTCTCTCTCTCTCTCTCTCTCTCTCACACACACACACACACACACACACACACACACGGACACCTCCCACAGCCCTTTGCGCTCGCCCCCCTCCCGGCGGCCACCCTCACCTCGCGCCCTTTGTCCTCGCCCCTGGTCCTCGGAGCCCGCGCTGCCCAAGCCGGAGCTGCGTAAAGCCCGGAGCCGCGGAGTCGCGGAGTCCTCCCGTCCGGGTCTTGCGGGCGGCCGTGCTTGGGGGGGGGGGGGGAACCTGAGCTGGGGCAGCGGCTCTATCCAGGTGTGGGCCCAGGGTGGGACTGACCAACCCTGCGGGTGTCGCGCCCGCTCTGTTCCGCCTCAGCTGCACTCACCCGCAGCCTCGTTGGGAATCTCACAGGGTTCGCAGCTCGGGAGGGGTCCGCGCGGAAGTCGGAAGCCTCCAGGGACGGAGGTCAATTGTTGCTTGGCCGCAGTAGCCCGAGGAGGAGGTAGGGTGGGGGGACGCGCTAGGGAGCAAGACCCCCTCCCCCAGACGGCTCCACCCGACGCAGGGCGTGTCCGTGGACCGCAGGACAGCACCCTTGTCAATTCAAGAGGACAGAGGTAGGGGACTCGGGTTCCCAACAGTGGAAGTTAGTGAGCCCCCTGCAGTAAGGAACCTACCTAAGACCAGAAGAGGAAGATTCTGGGATCCTGGACACCGCGGGGTGGAACCCGAACTTCCCCTGATGCGAGCGTGGGTCAGAAAGATGAGCGCGGGAAGGAAGGAACAAACCTGATTGCCAGGGCAGACCTCTCTGCTGCCTCAGAGGTGGTCACTAACGGCTCGCAAAGGAGGTGGGGCAAATCAGACAACAGAAGGGACCCATGACCGTCCCCATCATCTCCTCTGATGCCACCATCCCTTTCTGGGAAGTTCTGTGTCTTCAGAATTCACCCAGGACATACCCAATGCCTTGTCCCGTCCTGCCATTCAAGAACTCCAGGAGGGGTGATGAGGTAGCTCAATGGGTACAGAAGCTCGCAGCCAAAAACTGAACCCCTGTGTTGGATCCAGGAGTTCCCACAAGTTGTTCACTGACCTCTGCAGCATACACGCACCCACACACACACAGGAGAGAGGGAGAGAGAGAGAGAGAGAGAGAGAGAGAGAGAGAGAGAGAGAGAGAGAGAGAGAGAGAGAGAGTTTTTTAAAAAGTACCAGCAGATGGCTTGGGCCAGGGTCCTAGAAAAACAGAGAGATGGTCCGGCTAGGAGAGGAAAACAATGGGAGAATAAGGGTCAGTCTCCTGCAAAAGTGGGCAGGCTGGGGGATGCTCCTCCTCTCCATTTTCACAATGGCGTTGGCACCAGCTTCCTTTTCTAATTAGGAAATATATTCCAAGCACAAGCCAGACTAGGGACAGTTACGTGAAGAACCCTGTCCTGTGCCTAAGACCCAGCCAAGCCTAACTGGATGCAGATGTTTCTGTAATAAAAGTATTTCAAGAAGTTGGGAGTCTAAGTAACCCTGCCTAGGATGCAGTAAGTTCCCCAACACTGCATGAGCATAAGCCAGGCATGGTGGCCCACGACGGTAAAGCCAGCCCTCCAGGAAATGGGGAAGGGAGAAACAGAAGTTCAAGGTCATCACTGGTTACATTGAGTTTGAGGCCAGCCTGGGCTAAGTAAAACTGCAGATCAAGAAAATAAAAAATTTTCTTGTCTCCCCACCTAGCCTTCTGTACTGCACCAAAAGGGACTTACACGGCTGTTGTAAGGGAGACAGACTTTATCAGCATAGCCGCTCTCCATATGGAATCCTACCACTTCATTTGTAACCTAGACTCTTTGTTCTGCTCTGCTTATGAGAATGTTTGGGAGGTTTGCCTGGCCTTACAGTCTGTTCATGGAAGTGCTGAGTAATACTCCCTGTCATGAGCCTGGGACAACTTTGTTTCTATTCTTCTGTTGATGGACATTTAAGTTGACCTAGCTTGCAAGAGTGTAAACAAGGCGGGAGTGAACATTCTTGAATGACAGAGTTACTGTTGCATTAATGTCAACCAACATGTTTACTTTGTGGTTTGGGTTAGAAACTGAAGTTGCTTTTAAAAATATATATAAAGTTTCATATGCATATACATATACAATGTGTTTTAATCATACTCCCCCATGCCAATATCCTCTCATCTTCCTCCTATCTAACTCCTTCCCCTACTGTTTTCATGTCTCTGTGTGTGTCTGTGTATGTGTGTGCTGTAAGTGTGTGTGTCTGTGGGTGGGTGCGTCTGTGTCTACATGTGTGTCTGTGGGTGGGTGTGTCTGTGGGTGGGTGGGTCTGTGTCTACATGTGTGTCTGTGGGTGGGTGTGCCTGTGTTTAATTAAACAGCATGATCCCTGGGTGGGAGAGTTATTTGCCTGAAAGCATCCTTACAGTTTGACTGCTTATCTGCCACACAAAATATGGGCCAAAAGTCAGCAAACTTTTTATAAAGGCAAGGAGTATTTAAAGTTTCCCCAGCATAATTGAGGCCAAGTTCTCTTATAAGTGTTTACAATGTATCCCTTAAAACTTTGAAAGAGGCTGGGATGTCATTCACTGGAAGACAGTTGCCTGGTGAGTACTTGGTGGGCCCTGGGTTCTAGCCCCAATGCTACAAAACAAAGAAACAAACAAATAATAAATAGCACCAGACTTAGCCCGTGGCTGTAAAAGCAGAACCTAACAAAGCCGCAGTCAGCTTGCTGTAGAGGAAAGAGACTCCAAGTCCCTTCCTCTCGTTCAGAAGGTCATCCCCCCACACACAAAAAGACAACCACTTTCAACAAAGACAAAAGTACAACTGGGCTCAACATTAAACTTAATATGACCACAGTGTTGCACTAAGGAGGGGAGCACCCCCTCACACACAGATTCCTCTCTCCTCTCTCATCCCTATCCTCACATACATATCTTCTGTGCCTTTTTACCTGTGTGTACCCAACAATTCCCTGCACACATAAATGCATGGATACTTCCTGCGAATCTTCACTGCTTGTTATAATGACTTTGGGGGAAACACTGAATGCTAACTTTGAAAATCTGTAATGAATTTTAGGAATGCATAGGCTCATACCAATTAGGCAGTAATTAGGAAACAAAGCGGGGCTCACTAGAAAAGGCATTGATTGTTTTGTATCCTAATGAACCATCTCCCCGTTCCGAGTTCATTAACTTAAACACCAGCACAAAGAGAAATGCTTTTGATTGCTTTTTCCTGAAACTGAACCTGACCGACTGATTTTATGTCTTTATTGAACTTGAGCCAAAATTTGAGAATAGAAAAAGAAGTGGTTTCAAAATATATTCTTAAGTAAATCGAATCAACCTGATTTAAAATGTTATTATTGACAAGAATGGGGCCAAACCAAAAACTGTGGTGGTTGACCTCAAACTTACTAAGGAACTGTCGGTCTCCGAGCCCATTCAGTGATTTGAGGTCTTTTCCCTAGAGGCCGTGAGGTCAGCCAGGCAATTAGACATGGCTACTGGGCACCTTTGTCTCTTTGCCCAGCATTATCCTTTTGGTCACACACACATTCACTGTCACACACACATTCCTCTCTGCCCCATTCATGCCCATCGTCCCGTGCATTCCTTTCTTATGAGGCTATTCATGTGTGGCTAGATCCCCTACACATATGTACATCTGTAAATGTGTAATGCACATGTGGCTCTTTCCCACATACATCAGTGACTCGCCATAGTACGTCTTTCCACACACGTGTACCTTGTGACTCAAATGTTTCTCCACTTGATGACAGACACACTCTCCTTTAGCTTGTGTTTCCTGCACGTCCAGCTCCTCTCGGACATTTTACTTTCTGCCATATACGTGTTTTCGCACCACTTTTCCAAATACAAATTCATTCTCTAGTATCTATGTGTATTTGTCTAGCTGGATGTACACGCACCAAGTAAATAGTCTTTAAAAAACTAAGTGAAAATACAGCATTCATTCATTTCGAGTTGTGGCAGTTATTTAAGCAGTTGGAGCTGGCATGCAAGTGGATGCAGCTTTTGGAACCTCCACTTGTGCCTGTCAAGCAGTTTAGGATCATGTACAAGTCTCCTGCCACTTGTTTCTATACAAAGAAGGCTTTTAAATGACTTGAGGGTCCTTGATGTTTGTTTTCTGATATAAGTAAATTGTACCCCATTTATGTAGTTAATTGGCACTCCCTAGGGTGAGTGTATGCCTCCCCCCATAGGGAAAGGCTTACATCCAGTTTCCTTAAATGATCCCAAGATGTAAGGGGGAATATCCACTAAGGCTGCCATAACAAAGGGACCCCAGACTTACTGACTCACAGGCAAGGACAAAAAAGGATCTCAAGTCAAAGTGTGAGCAGGTTAGGGCCTTCTCTCAGCTTCCAGAAAAAACTGTACAAGCCCCTCTTGCTGGCTCTCTTCTCCCTATGTTTCTTTACAAAGTCTTTCTGTGCCCCTCTGTGTCCCAATTTATTCCTATAGTGATACTAGACATATTGGCTTGGGTTCAAATCTAACAACCTCATTTGATGTAAATTCATTGTAAATATCCCCTCTCTAAAGAAGGCCACATTCTAAGCTATTGCTATGATTGATGGGAGTTGGGGGAAGGGACACAGTTGGCTTTGATTTGTTTCTGTATTTATTAATAATAATTTTATTATTAATTTATTTATTATTAATAAATAAATTTATTAATAAACGGTAGTTTATTAGCAAGAGATAATAATTCTAAACTCCACCTTTATTGATAATAAGTCCGGGGCTGGGGATGTATCTCAACTGATAGGGTGCTTGTTCAGCATGCAGAAAGTGCTGAGTTCAGTCCCCAGCACTATATTAAACCAGACGAATGGTGCACACTGTTCTGGGTTCCATAGCATGTTTTAAGGCCAGTCTGGCATACGTAAGTCTCTATTACAAATAGTGTACCAGAGGTCTGACATGGCAATTCCTCATTTCAAACTTAAAGTCCGAATCTAACTGAATCCCCTCCACTCCACCTCACAGCCATCTTTCAAGGGATATAGCCCATTCTAACAGAGAGAGAGAGAGAGAGAGAGAGAGAGAGAGAGAGAGAGAGAGAGAGAGAGAGAGAGAGACGCGCGAGGGGAGGGGGAGACTGGACTCCTCCTAAGGTGACATTGCTCCACCTGGTGACGAGCCAAGGAACTTGAAGGTGCATTCACTCAGTACGGCAGGTCCGCAGCAAGGTGCATTCGATGGACAGCTCCTGTGAAGGAATCCGAAGTAAAGCCCCCATAGATATCAGAGGCAGCATGAGGAAGATTAGCAGTTAAATGAAGCACTTTAACAATCAACAGATCACCAAACTAGAACAAATGGAACAGAAAAAAATTAACTCGACTCTGACAAGACGTTCTTCAAAATCAGGCTGCAGAACTGCACTTCCATAGAAACCACTCTGGGCTGAGCCATGGGGACTACAAATTCCAGAGCAACCCAGACTACACAGGAAGCTCAAGACTAGCCTGAAAAAAAAAGACTAGCCTGAGCTACACACTGAGTTCAAGGCCCATCTGGGTTATAAGGTTAGGCCTTGTTTTAAAGATGAAGAGGGGGGAGAAGGAGGAGGAAGAGGAGGAAGAAGATGAAAGGGAAGAGGGGAGGAGGAAGGGAGAGGGAAAGGAAGAAGAGGCAGGGGAAGAGGGGGGCAGGAAGGGAGGAAGGGAATAAAAGGAAAGAGGTGGAGGAGGGAGGGGAGGAGGAAGGGGAGGAGAGGGAGCAAGAAGGGGGGAAGGTGAGAAGGGGGGACAAGTATTGTGTGATGTTTTACTCTTTTGGCTTTTGGGAGAGCACCACCCAGCTCCCAGATAAATCACACACATGAATGCCTGGTCTTAGCCTGGCTTGTTTCTTGCCAGCTGTTCTTAAATTATCCTGATTACCTTTTGCCTCTGGGCTTTTATTTTTCTCTATTTCTGTATACCTTTCTTTACTTCTTTCTCCGTGACCTGTTGTGTGGCTGTGTAGCTGGTCCCTGATGTCCTCCTCTCCTTGTTCTCTTGCTCCTTCTTCCTTGTTTCTCCTTCTATTTATACTCTCTGCCTGCCAGCCCTGCCTATCGTTGCTCCTGCCTCACTACTGGCCATTCAGCTCTTTATTTATAGACCATCAGGTGTTTTAGACAGGCAAAGAATCGCAGCTTCACAGAGTTAAATAAAAGCAACACACCCTAAAATAATCTTACTCAACATTTCCTCTTTTTTTCTTTTTAAACAAAAATGAAAAAATTTAACTTGAGTATAGTAAGACTATGTATACAATAAGAACAATGATCACGTAAAGATTACATCCACAATGTACTGAATTCCAATTCATTTGTGTCTGGTAAATTTAAAGAAAATATTCCATTATCTATCCTATCTTAAAGAATCTAAAGTTTTATATCTAACTTAATTTCTATCATATCTAAGAAAAAGTGCAACTATAACTATCTAGTTTTCAACTCCATCAAAGACACTAGAAGGATATAATATTATTTAAATAAACAAAAGTGCATTGCAAATAACTTCCAAACTCTTTGGAAATGACAGAGACATCTGAATGCCTGGATAGTCCCCAAAGTTCCTTTGCAATGTTGGGGCATACATCTTCAGCCTACAGGCCCATAGAATCTGGAAGACTTCTCAATGAAGCAGGAAATTTGAAAGACTGTCCCACCTACATTGACAGTTTGTCAGCCACTTTCTTCTGCATCCGGCAGAATGTCCGGCAGTTTCTTCTGTGAAGCAGGAACCCTGAAGGACCATCCCACCTTATTTTGGTAAAATTCAGCAGTCACTTTCCTGTGGTTTCCAGGTTTATACAGCATACTGTCAAGAGGTCCAGGTAAGAGCAGCTTCTTTCCCAAATGGCTAGCCTTTCCACATTGAAAGCAAACACAATAAGGAGTTTCTTCTGTGTCCATCATCTCTGAAGTAAATTGGTACTGCAGGAGCAGATGTGTCTCACAGTCATGAAAAACTCAAAATTAGCAAAACATTTTAAATGTTTTATAGGTCTTTGAAAGGTTTAAAGACCATCTATCTATCTAAAGTATATCTCTATATGATCTGGAAAACATATCTAGCATATTTACAAGTTTGATTGTCATAGATCACTAACTACTGACCTGTGTTTCTTGATTATCCTAAATAGTTCATGATAGTAATTTTCAAAAACTAGAATTTTGCCTTACATTTTTAAATGATCTGCATGGGTACAATACCTTAAACAAGAACAGAAGCATACATACAATATTTTGTAACAAAAAATAACCTTAAATTGGTGTCAATATGCAAAAATCCTTTAGACAAGAGTAGAAACATATATACAATGTAACAAAATTGACTTTGAATTTGTATCCATATACCAAAATCCATGCCAAGGCAAAATATCTGCGATTACCTATTTTTTCCTATATTCCTATATTCCCCTAAATTATAACAAACATCCATGACCCACAAAATAACCCAAAGCCTTCCACAACCCACTCTTGGGAAAGTGGACATCATGTTCTCTAGACTGCTTTCTGCTGAATGTGGGTCAAGGCATTTTTAGGGTCCCAGAGGGAAAACTGAGATAATGACTAAGTCCTGGGAAGACCAGCATTAACCTTTGTTGATAGATATCACCTGTCAAGATTCAGAAGGTCTCCCCTGATCAAACCAGACTCAAATCAACCTGGAATGAATCCACAGTCTCTTGTTTCCTGTGGAGGGGGGTGGAACAAAACCACTTCTCCAAAGCATTTTTGACTCTCATTTGTTAAATACATTTTTTGACTTTTTTAAAGTTAAGGCATTCTTTAAATATCTAGCCTGGTTTATTCCACAGCCCCACTTTCAGTTCCAGGTCTCTTAGCAGCTGTCCTTTGCTTCACAGCAATCAAAAAATTCAAAATCAACACCAGCGCGTACAGGATTCAGACTCCCTGTGTATTTCAATGTCATACGGCAGAAGAGGTCTCTCTTGTGTTCTCGTTCTATCTCTGTCTCTCTCCCTCCCTCTGACCCCCTCTAGGTCTCAGGTATCCCAGGCTAGCCTCAAACTCGTTTAGCTGTGGATGACCCTGAACTCCTGACCTTCCTGCTTCCACCTCCCAAGTGCCTGAGATTAAAAGTGTGCTGCCACACCTGGTTTACACGGTGATGGGAACGGGATCCAGGTGTTGTACACACTAGAGTGTGGCTACACACTCTAATCATGTCCAACCTAATCTAATTCAATTGATCATCAGCCATGCCCCTGTTAGTGTCTTTTATAAGGACAGCCAACTCTTGAGGGTTTTGTCCTGATTACCTCCCAAAAGTCTAATAACCAGTTCTTTGGGCACCATCAGTTGTGAGCACATGGATTTCAGAAGGGAACAGGAATGTTCAGTCTCCAGTGACCAGCACAAAGGATCCACTGGCTACCGCTCTGCTGAGTCACCGCAAACCCCTTAGCGCGTTGTCTAGTCTCTCAGTCTCTGCACCTTCAGTCAGTGTTCTTGGTATCTCTGCTTTACAGGGTGATGCATGAACAAGTCCATTTTCTCTCTTCCCCTGCGTTGCCATGGTGTGTTTCTTACACTTTCTGGTCATATGTCTTCACCAACCTGGGAGCTCCTAGTGCGCAGGACAAATCCCTGTCACAGTTAGGCGTCCCTTCAGCTCCTGACCTACTGCCAGACACCTAAAAGGTGCTCAGACAACCCAGGAAGGATTTGGACCTCAGGTGCAGCCACATGACTGGACTTTTTTTGTGACCGTGGGGAGATTGTGCCACTGTTTTCCCTCCCTAACGTGATGGGTGCTCAAGTTTTCATTGGCCTGGATGCCATCTGGCATGTCACACCCCTCCTTCCCTGGTCACTCTTCAACAAGCTGCTCAAGGGTCCAAATACCAAAATAAACTATCCAGCTGCGAAGTCAAATCATGGCTCTACCACTACCTGCAGGCTCCCCCTCAGGTCATTTTTGTAATTTCACTGATCTGATATGAGATTTACACGAACAAAGGGGTACAGAGTGCTACACATAAAGCAGAGGATGAATAAACAGGGCCTTAAAGTCAGCCACGCCTGTTCTCCAGGGCTGGGTCTCTCCAGAACTCCTTTTGGTAAAGGCTCTTCTGGTTGCTCTAAGAAACGCTTCCCTCTGCACAAAAAAAAAAATGTGCTCTTCCTCTTCTAGAGATAACCCCTCCAAAATTGGTATTTTATCTCTACCAATTTTTGGCAAGCATTTCCTGAGCACTTGCTACCTGCCATGTTCCACACTAAATGCTGGAGATCCAGAGACTACGGAAGGCTTCTGACCCCTAGAAGTGTAGAATCTAGCAGGAACCAACTTCCTCCAAAAGCCCTTTCTGCCCTCATGAAGCCCCAGGCCTCACTCCAGCAGCTCAGGCACTTCCCTCCAGCCCAAAATTTCCACAGTGTGTCACCCTTTCAAACACACAGGAACTGGAGACGTGGCTCTGCAGTTAAGAGCACTTTCTGCCCTTCTGAGACGGCCAGAACATCCACGAACAGAGGCTCACAATCATTTGCAATGCCAGCTCTGAGGGAACTTGAAGCCTCAAGCCTCTACAGGCATTGCACTCATGTGCACATACCCAAGCACATACACATAAAAATAAGTGAATAGGGACTGGAGAGGTGGCTCAGTGGTTAAGAGCACTGACTGTTCTTCCAGAGGACCCAGGTTCAAATCGCAGTACCCACACAGAGGCTCACGACTGTCTGTAACTCCAGTTCCGGGGCACCCGATATCCTCACACAGACATGCTTGCAGGCACAACACCAATACACATAAAATAAAAATAATTTTTTAAAAAATTTAAAAAATGAATAAATCTTATAAAAAGTATACATGTCTCGCCAGGTGTGTTGGTGCTTGCCTTTAACGCCAGCACTTAGGAGGCAGAGGCAGGAGGATCTCTGTGAGTTCCAGGGAGCTCCGGGATGGCCAAAAATACATAGAAAGACTCTGTCTCAAGCAAACAAAAAGGTACACATCTCTTTTTAAGTAAATTATCCATTAAGTTGTTTGACCTCCACAGCAACTTTTTGCGGTAGGAACTCCCCATTTGACAAACTGAGAAACTAAGGCACAGAAAGGTTTTAGCACCTGGCATAAGACCTTCTGATTTGAAAACATGTCTTATGACTACAGGTAAATTTTTTTAAGCTTAGTTTGTATGCATAGGTGTTTTGCCTGCATGAATGTCTGTATACCATGTGTGTGCCTGCTGCCTATGGAGACTAGAAGAGGGCATTAGATCCCCTGAACCTGGAGTTAACAAATGGTTGTAAGCCACCACGTGGGTTATAGGAATTGAGCTAGGGTCCTCTGGAAGGGCAGACAGTGGTTTTAAAAACAGAGACATCTCTCCAGCCCCCAGTTAAAATGTTTTATCTGTCTCCTTCACTGGAATTTGAGATCCAGTCTGTCATATTCAAAACAGTATCTTCTAGAGCCCAGTCCAATACCTGACGCAATAAGGAATCAAAAGCTGATTCAGCAAATGAAAGGGGGGGTACTCTGGTTTTGAGACAAGTCTACCACAGTGAGCTTCAAATTCAAGCACATGATCTCCCCATATCAGCTTCTATGGCACTGGGCTTAGAAGCATGAGCCTTCTGGTCCCTTCAGGGTGGCTTGTTTAAGAGCATGTGCTAAGCATCATTTGATGTGTAGTGGGAGCCCGACAGTCAATCACCCAACGTCCCTGGGCACTGAGAAGGTACAGTCCACGGGTAGGGGATTCGGGAACGCCAGCTCCGGTCCCCCGGAATCCCTGCTCCGCCTCTTTCTTCTCCCTCTCCATCCCCTCCGAGGATCCATCCTCCGGGATAGAGGGATACCGGGGCGCCAGCAGCAGGCGAGGACCCGGGTGCGCGGGAGAGCTCCACGGAAGGCGGTGCGCATGTGCAAGGGCCAGCGCACTGCGCATGCGGGAAGATGGCCGGCCCGGGAACCTGAGCTCCTCCGCGGTCACCCTGGTCCCCTCCGCGCCTAAGCGCATCGGTGGGCGAGTGGGATCCCGGCGCTTCGTGGGTGGAGCCGAGGTGCTCCGTGGGTGGAGCGGGCGGCCGGGCGCGGCGCCCAAAGGGGCCGCGGAGCCGGAATCGCGCGCGCCGAGCCGCCCGGGAAGGCGGGAGGGCGCGTGGGGTGCGAGGGGCGCGGGGCAGCATGAGTCAGCAGCGGCCGGCGCGGAGACTGCCCAGCCTGCTGGTGGATCCGGCGCAGGAGACGGTGCGCCGCCGCTGCCGGGACCCCATCAACGTGGAGAGCCTACTGGTGAGCGCGGGCCAGGACCACCGGGGGTCACGTGCTGTGGGGCGCGCTCTTTGCGTCCGGCCCTCTGCACCCTTGTCGCTTGGGTATCCCGGGGCTCTTCCTGCAGCTCCCCATCCTCGAACCGCCCTCTGCTTTTTACATATTTCTATTGCATTTACTTACTTTGTGGGTGGGCGCGTGGATTCCACAAGGCGTGTGTAGATGAGAAGGCAACTTGGAGAAGTCTGTCCTTTGCTTACACCTTTGTGGTTAGCAGGATGGAACTCAGGTTGAGTTTGTAAAGCTTGGTGGCAAGTGCCTTCCCGAACTGAGCGATCTCGCCCGCCCATCTATGCTGTTTGACAGGGGCAATAAAAGAGCGGCAATTCCCTCCATTCCTGGCTTCCCACGGTTCTCAGGGCCCCTGCTGGGTCCGTCCTTTGTCCGCTTCTCATGCTTGTTGTTTTCTCTCCAAGACAAGCAATCTCCCATCCGTTCTGGCCAGTCCCGTGCCAGCTAGTTCATGAGCATTGTCTGCTCACACTAACCTTGAGATTGTTATTCTTAGAGTTTGTCAGAACAGACTTGTTCTGATGTTGTGTGGCTGGCTTGTGGCTAAGTAATGAGGAAGCTGGAGGAATCTCAGGTGACAGCCTTTCCCCTAATTTCTTTCCCTTCTTTTAAAAAAGTGATTTCTGCTCATTATCCACTTGCTCTTGCATTCCCACCCAGTCTTAAGCACTCTTTAAGGTTGTTCTAAATGAGAGCTCTGTCGGGTTTTGTCAATTCTAGTATCGGTTTCACACCTTCTCTTGTGTGTAACAGCTAACCACACACTCTTGGCTGAGAATTCTCGGCTGTGTTTTTGACAGCCACGGTGGGGGCCCTCGTCCCCTTCTCTTTCGTTTTCAGACATGTGAGTGCCATCCAGGGTTCTCTTCCCTCTGCCCATGTAGGTGGCCTGTCACCGTGGTGTTTTCTTGAGGATTTCCTAAAGCCCCTCTAAATGCTCACACTGGTAAAACAACACTTAACTTTTCATACTGCATCAGAAGATACTGTGCTCTGAAGTCTTAGATATTCTAATCCAAACTAGTGATTTCGGTAGCATTGAAGCAACTCCCAAATCCATACATCTTTCCCAGAGCTTTCCAACTGTATGTTAGATGTCCCTACTTAGATCTAAAACTTAAGAAAAATACGCCTGTGCAGATGTCACATGTGTACTGGTGCCCACAGAGGCCAGGAGAGGGAGTTGAAGTTAAGCGGTTTTGAGTTGACATGCGGATGATGGGAACTGAGCTCAGCTCTCTGGAAGAGCAGCAAGCGCTTTTAACTGCTGAGCCATCTCTCCAGGCGCAGATTTCAAACTCTTACATCCAAAGCCAGATTCATGGTCCCCTTCTTACCTAGGAAAGCATTCTTTTTCTCACATTCCCCCCCCTCCCCGGTGGTGGCATACCTATCCTGCTGCCCAAGCCAGCACTCTGGGCATTGCTGTTGCCTTTTTTCTTTTCCAGAATTTGCCCTCCCCCCAAGTCTCTGAATTAACATCAGTAGAGCTAGCTCTCCCCCTGTCACACACTATCTGGCACTACAGTGCCATCCTGACCGATTTTCTGCCCCTTACCGTTGATGTGAACTTCACCCGTAACCGATGATCTCATGAAAGTGTGTTTCTGACTTCATTTGCCCAGAGGAATTCGTTGTGATTCCCTGGTGCTTCCAGGACAGGGTAGAAACCTCTTAATATAATCTAGCTGCAGGTTTTCTTTCTTACATTAGTCTTCTGTGGTTCTGTACTCTGTCCAGGCCTCATTTTCTCAAGCTGACACCCGTGCATACATTTCCATATTGTCACCAACGTGTCTGAAGTCATGCTTCATGGGTAACTTGTCTTTAGACAGGGTCTTTACCCCTCCTTAGCCTCCAGGCTGTCCTGTTAGCCCCCGTGAGCCCCCACCACTCTGCTCGCTGTCCTCTGCAGAGCTCGGGTCTTTCCGCTCATTTCGTGCTATCGTGAAGATCTGACCGCGCACAAAAGGATTAAGCAAGAAGTTAATAAAGTGGGCCCTCTGTATTTTCTTGCCTGTAAAGTAGTGGCTTAACATGTCAATGGTTTTTTAATCGACTAAAACAATGCCAAAGCTTAATAAGCCATTGCGCGGAGCAGTTCTGTGTCTTGCTGGGTGTTGGTGGCCAGGATGGGTGGCTTAAACTTGGTGTGGGCTCTGGAGCAGGGAGAAAATAGCACTGGAAGGGGGTGAAGTTGATTTGCACATTAGAAGATAAGGGCGATCTGGGTGGGTGGCATAAATGCAGTCACCTCGGAGAGATCAGTGTTTGCTGAACTCATGGAGTATTGTTCCCACATGGGGAGCCGATCCAGAGAAACCTCTTCATAGAAAGAAATAACCATTTCGGAGACAGTGCCTAAGACATTAGTCTCTACAAGTCACCTTTCATTTTTCTCATCCACCTTTAAAGCTAGCCAGGCGTGGTGGCCCTGCTCTGTAGTGCCGGTCCTTGGGAGACAGAGGCAGAAGGGTGATGAGTTAAAGGCCTGCCTGGGCTGCATAGCAAGTTCCAGACCAACCTGGGCTGTACACTGAGATCCTGTCCCCATTCTTACCCCAATCCTTCAAACCGAGAAGATTCCGAAGCCACTTAATCCGTATATAAGGGGGGTGGGGCCAGGGGATGGTAATGCTCCCCTGTGTGTTCCCAGATGTGACATGGGCTTTTAAACGTGGGAACGAAGCAGCCACGTTTGGAACATGCCAAGTGTGTAACTCCGTCATCAAGGCCTCTGCTGAGTGTTCTCTGA
Source organism: Ondatra zibethicus (assembly GCA_004026605.1). NCBI lineage: Eukaryota > Metazoa > Chordata > Mammalia > Rodentia > Cricetidae > Ondatra > Ondatra zibethicus. The sequence goes on from PVIU01003273.1 coordinate 42,445, forward strand.
AAGTCCTGAGGTCTCTAATAATGTCTACGGGGGTGTGGGGGTTTCTGCCCTCTATCCATGTGGCAGCAAGGTGGGTTGGTGGCTCTACAGAGTATTGTCCAGGCATGGTGAGCACACTTATGTGGTCCTAGCACTCAGGAGGCTAAAGCAGGAGGATGGCATATTTAAAAACAGCCTGAGTTACACAGGGAGTTCTAGAATAGCCAGGACATAATAACAAGAAGCTGTTTGAGAAACAAGAAGGATTTTATCCATGGGAAGAAAGCAAATGGTGGGGTGGGAACCTGATTCCCGTGTCACTGCAGGCAGTGTGCAATGTATCTGCATTTATTGCAGAGCATGAGGCAGGGGAAGGACTGCCTTTCTTCTTTTTTTTTTTTTCAAGACAGGGTTTCTCTGTGGCTTTAGTGCCCATCCTGGAACTAGCTCTTGTATTGTAGACCAGGCTGGCCTCGAACTCACAGAGATCCGCCTGCCTCTGCCTCCTGAGTGCTGAGATTAAAGGCGCGTGCCACCACCGCCCAGCCTAGGACTTCCTTTCTTATGTCTCATTGGAGTGCTCTCCCTGTACCAACCTGTGAAAGCAGACTCACTGGCCCTCTAAAGGAAACGGGCAGCCGATAGGTAGGCAGTGTGTGTACAGGGCTTGGCCCCGTACCTCTAGGTTAAGAAAGGCGGCTTCTGCGGCAGGCAGCTATGAGTGCATAGTAACACTTCTGAATGCTTGTTGACACGCTTCTCACATCAGTGTGAGGAGGCTTGGCTTGTTACTCTATTCAAGAACCTTGCTATGAGGCGGGAGTGCGTGGCTCAGTTGGTAGACTTACTTAGCATGCATGGAAGAACCCCAGTTCAATCCCAGAAACAAACGGGCATTGGGGTATATATCTGCGATCCTGGCACTCAAGAGATGGAGGCAAGATGATCAGAAATTCAAAGCTATCCTTAGGGACAGGTTGAGTTTTGAGGCTAGCCTGGGAAATGTAAGAGACCCCCCCCCTTCTCAAAAAGCCTTGTAGGCCAGCAAGATAGCACAGTAGGTTATGATGCTTGCTGCCAAGCCTGGCAGCCTGGATTCAAACCCCAACCGAGAACCGTATGGTGGAAGGAGAGCACTGACTGACGCCACAGAGTTGTCCTCTGGCCTCCATATGTACACCACGACACACATATGCACAAAATACAGAAATGTAAGAAGGAAAAGAGGACCCTTGCTTCAGTAGCCAGCCCCTGTCTCATACTGTGTTTGGAGACGGCTCTATGTAAAAATAGCAATGACAGTTGGTCATATTTCTCTGTGGTCGAATTTCCCAGGTCTGCTTCAGAGCTTTCACATCCGATGCCATTGCCGGCAGTGTTGAGAGCTAGTCCCTGCCCACAGGAAAAGTGTAACTTTGGGATTGCACACCCTGCAGGCCACATGCTCATTTCAGTCCTAAACTGTCCTAAAGCTGGTTTTGTGTCAGGATGTCATCTCAACCTGCTACTAGATGTCTGTCATCTTTTCAGAGGTGACAAGACTCATATTCAGAGGCTCTATAGTTCTGGTGTGAGCTGCTTCTCTTTTGCCTGCTTGGCCTCTGGCTGACCCACCCCTAGCCCACCTGGGCTCTGGCTGCCCCACCCCTGCCCCAGCTGGGCTCTGGCTGACCCACCCCTGCCCCAGCTAGGCTCTAACTGGCCCACCTGGGCTCTGGCTGCCTCACCCTTCCTTTAGCCAGCTTGCTGTCCCTTTTGTGCTGCATTTCTTAGATTGTGAATGAGATTGTGTTGTGGTCTTGTTCAGAATTCTTTGGTGGGTCTCTGCTGGTTAAAACAAGACTTCGGCATGGTCTTGATGTGGTTGGCTGTCTCTCAGGTACAAACCTGGACCACTCCCGTGTGGCCATAATGTGTACCGGGGCAGGGAACAGTATTTTTATCTCTCTATCCATAGAATGTACTGCTTGGAGTCATGTCCTAACTAACTATCATTCTTTACTGTTTTCTCCCCAGCGCCTGCTGCGCTCAGTATAGGAGTGTCTGTCAGGACTTGTTTCCCACCTAAGTACCCTGTCTCCCACCTGCCTGCCTTTATCCATACAGAAGTCTGCAGCCCGAGAGGCCTGATTCTGGGCAGGCCCTTAGAGGGAGCCACGCACCAGGTGAAAAGCTGGAAAGAATGATGGTTAGGACATGACCCCAAGCCCTGCAGGGCTGCAGAGCCTCTGCGTGTGATGCTTGCCACCTCTGACAAACTGCACCAGCTGTAGTTGTGAGGATTCATTTTCTCTTGCCCTCATTACTTCAGGTGGAAAAAAAAAATTTTTTAAAGTATCATGGCCTGGCATAGTAGTCCACATTAAAGGTGACCCACCTTTAATGCCAGCACTCAGGAGGCAGAAGCAGGCAGATCTCTGAGTTTGAGGCCAGCCAGGGCTACACAGAGAAACCCTATCTCGAGGGAGGGTGGGGGGAATGGATGAATATATCATAGAGCAATATTAGTTCATTTGCATTGCTGTTTATAAAATGCTAAATTTGCTTTTATGTTTTTTTTCCAGCCGTCAAAAATAAGGATTAACCTAGAGGAAAACGTGCAATATGTGTCCATGCGAAGTAAGTCGACTCCTGAGTAGGTTTGGGTTTTGTAGTTTGAGTGTCACACAGTGAACGTGGCTAGATTTTTGCTTATTTGTTTTTTGGTTTGGGGTTTTCTGTTTTGTTTTTCTACCGACCTCTGCTTCCCAAGTGCTGGGGTTAGAGGCATGCACCCCCGCCACTACCTGGGAACGTGGTTGGTTTTGAGCATGCACAAGGTCGTAGAACAGAGGTGAAACGATAGTGAGGGGTACCTCTGTAACTGAGTTGGTTCACCCCTTCTCGGTGCAGTGGCATTACGGTACGTGTCACCCTCGCCTCCTATCCACGTCTCCTCTGTGGCCATAATCAGCTGGCGTGGGACAGTTGAAAGAAACACCTCAAGGGCCAGCTGATTATGGCATCAATACTCGAGTGACTAAGCTTCAAAATACAGCTGTGGATTGTCATCCATCGTGCATGAGGAGGCCAAGGCCCAGAGAGGTTAATTAATTAAGCAACTTGCTTAAAGTCAGTGTCCACCCTGTTAGTTCTGGAGCCCATGTCTTCATCCCGTCTGTGTAGACTGCCACCTCTTATCTGCCAGCTCTGGCTCTCCCAAGCCCAGTCAGGGCTCTGCTGCCTCTTCCTCTTTAGCCTGAACCCCACTGTGAGCCCACTTCTCAGATGCCACTTTGTCCCTCCTTGGAGTGGGGAGCACTGCACATTATCCTCCTGTGCTGCTCCTAGTGTCCTCCTCTGTGAGCACCCAGTCTGTTCTCCACTCCAGTAAAGATGGTGCTTCTTGTTCTCAAGTGGCTTTGAATACCACTCAGCATACCACAGTTTACAGCAGATCTCCTTATCGGGTCCACACAGTTCTCTTGGTGGGGGAGCTGTCCCCTAGATTTGTTCTTTATAAAATGGCTGACACCCTCGGAATGTGCTTAACCTACGCTAATAGGACTAAGCGTACCCAATAAATGTCTAGCCAGTGAGTGAGTGTAAAACGAGAATAATGAACCCTGGCTTGTCTTGTAAGCATCATTCAATATCATGTTCCCAAGTACCGCGATAACTCAGCAGATTCTACTTGGAGTTAAATGTGCAGCCTTTAGAATAATGAAGTACACCTTGGCATGGTGTGTACACCTTTAATCCCAGCACTCAGGAGGCAGAGACAGATCTCTGAATTCAAGGCCAGCCTGGTCTACAGAGTGAGTTTCAGGACAGCCAGGGCTACACAGAGAAATCCTATCTTGAAAAAATAAAATTAAAAAAAAATAATGAATGAAGTACATTTGCTCATACATCACGATCACAATTTTAAAAGAGCATATTACAAAATGATACCTTCTGCTTTTAAAAACCATTCGTCTGATTGCCTACAGAGATGGCTCAGTAGTTAAGAGCACTTGTTACTCTTCCAGGGAATCCTGGCACCTACATAGTTGCTCGCAACCACTGGAGCTCCAGTTCCAGGGGATCCCATGCCTTTTTCTGACCTCAGTGGGCACTAGACATACACACGGTGCACACACATGCAGGCAAAGCACTCATACACATAAAATAAGTAAATATTTTTAAAATTAAGAAAAACTGTACCTATGACCTGAGAATGCTCAGCGGTAAGGCGCTTGTCTGGCACCTGTGAAGCTGGGCTCACACCTCAACGTGCCCCAAAGAAGAATGAATACTAACTGTATATTGACACACAAACGTGTATTGTCAGATTATATGTATGAAATGAAGGCATTCGGTTCTGTAATAATTTCTAATCCTATTCCTGAGAAGCAGAGATGGTTACAGAAATTTCTTGAAGGGATATGAAACTTGTGAAAATAGTTACTAGAGGAAACTCAGTCCAGCCTTTATGGGAACCCGATACCTTTGCTCAGACCAGCCAAGGCCGATTTGCCTTTCATCCATTTAGAGAACTGTTGCCATAGAAACTAGCATGGGTCTCCGTTGCTGTCTTCTCCAATCCTAAGGGACCAAGCAGCTGTCTAAGAGGGCTGAGCAATGTCGGCTCATGTACCGTGCTCTTGTTCGCAGAGGCTCTGAAAGTGAAAAGGCCCCGTTTTGATGTGTCGCTGGTGTACTTGACTCGCAAGTTCATGGATCTCGTCAGATCTGCACCTGGGGGCATTCTTGACTTAAACAAGGTTGCCACAAAACTGGGAGTCCGAAAACGGCGCGTCTATGACATCACCAATGTCCTAGATGGAATTGAGCTGGTGGAAAAGAAGTCCAAGAACCACATTCGGTGGATGTGAGTTTACGTCCATCATTCCCGCTCTTTCCCTTCTCATTAAGCCCTGTCCAGCTGCAGCAGTGTTCGGGAATAGAGAATGAGGTTTTTGTGATTCTTCTTAGGCAAAGACTGAGGTTTTCTTGTCTCGCAGTGTACTTAAATGTAAGTGACTACTTAGGTCTGAATGGGAACATTAGGTGTAGAAGAATATCATTCAGATGGTGTGGAAAAGTTAAATGGAATAAGATGGTTAATTAACTAATTTTCCCTATAAGATGCTAAGAATGAAACATCTGATAAAAGAGGAAATTTTAAAAATGTATTTCTTTAGTGTGAAATTAATAATAGAAGACATGAACATGGGCAGTAGAGTACACAGCCAGAAACCCAGCCCCTTCCTGACTTGGGTTGGGTTTTTCTGGAGAGGAGCAGGCATCAGCCTTCTCAGCAGGTCCACTGCATGGCGGTGGTGCAGGTGAGTTGACACACTGCCCTGAGGGTAAACACAGACTTCATGGCCAAAAGGCAGTTGCTGAAGAGTTGACATGACTGGGAAGGGTCCCGTGGAAAGAAAGCCTGAAGCTAAGACACAGACAGAGCTGTGTGTGCACAGTAAAAGCTATATACTTACAAAAAAGAATTCCAGCATTGGAGTACACTAGAGATACAATAGGTAGATGTAAAACCCAAAGGTCTTCAGATGGCTAAGGAATGGGAGAGGAAAGGCGCCTGAAGGACACTGGCTTAGGACAGAATGCAGGCAACGTTTGATGAGAATTGTGTCAGCCATTCTGAACCTTTAACCCCAGACTCAGGAGACAGAGGCAGGTGGCTTTCTGTGCTAGAGGCCAGCCAAGGCTATATTTAGAGAGACCGAACCAAGAAAAGAAGAAGGATGGGCATAACCACATAGATGGCGTTAAAGGAAATGTAGACGCTCTCCCTTAGCCAGCTCCCCCTCCACAGGCAGCCTTGCTTCCCTCCTGGCAGCTGCTGACCGCATGTCTGTTTCCTTCCGTAGAGGATCCGACCTGAAGAACTTCGGAGCCGCACCCCAGCAGAAGAAGCTCCAGGCCGAGCTCTCGGACCTGTCGGCCATGGAAGACGCCTTGGATGAGTTGATTAAAGATTGTGCTCAGCAGCTGTTGGAGTTAACCGATGACAAAGAAAACGAAAGATATCCTTCCATCCAAGCCTTTGTAGAATTTCTGCTTCCAGTGTAGATAGGATGTCTGAGGGAGAGTTTGGGGGTTAATTTTCATATTCAGGATATAAAATTAGGCCCTTAAAAGTTAAACACAAGTATAGTGCTGTGGCCTAGAACAACATGAGCAATTCTCCTGGACCAAGTCTGCATGACGGCAGGGACATACCCAGTTTGCTGTGGCCTCTTAAAATATTATTAAGGAGTATTTCTTGTTTGTTTGTTTGGTTGGGTTTTGTTGTGGTTTTGTTTTGTTTTTATAATTCTGGATGGTAAATTGTTTATCAGGTTTTCCCTAATCTATGAATCAGTTTCTTTCTGAAGCAGGCTGTGCTACTGAAGCAGTTTCTGCACTCCACTCCAGGCGGAAGGAAGCCTTGTGTAGCGGGAGCTGGGAGGGCCTGGGCGCAGGAGCCTGCCCCTGCTGGGCCCCCAGACCATCCTGCTGTCTGTAACTTTAAGTGCCCTCTGTGAGTGTCGGTAATTCCTGCTCCCTCTTCTCTCCACAGCAGTCAAATCCTATTACCACAGGACAGATCTTAGAAAGTCAAAGCCCAGGCTCCCGGCGCCACAGCCACACAGAGAATCTAGTCTAAAAGGAAGAAAGCCAGAGCAACTGGACTGGGGGACTGCAAAGTATCAGGCAACCTCGTAGGAGGAGTTGAAGGCACTGAGTGTCAGAAAGGCGCTTAGAGGGAGACCATGGGTGTGTGATCGTGCCAAGAACTTGCTCTCTGGGGTCTTCCTATTTTGTAGACTTTTTTTTTATGCCTTCTGGAAGGTTCTTACCCAAACCCTGAATGCTTTTTTCTCAAGCTCCCATACTAAGAGCTAACCCTAGGCTCTTAGCAGAGAGTGAGAATTCACACTGACTGTAGCATAGGTGGGAATTTGAACATACTGCTTTCCCCTTTTCTGTGGTTCTGCTTTCTGTAATTTCTGTTGCCCACAATCAGGTATGATCTAAAAAAATTTTTAAGTGAAAATTCTAGAAGTAAAAACTTTCAGTGTGTTGTAAATGTACTATTATTGGTTTGTTTGGATGTTTTTTGGGGTTTTGTTTTGTGTTTTTGTTTGTTTGGTTTTTGGTTTTTTGAGACAGGGTTTCTCAGTAGCTATGGAGCCAGTCCTGGAACTCACTCTGTAGACCAGGCTGGCGCCTTGATGTCACAGAGATCCGCCTGCCTCTGCCTCCTGAGTGCTGGGATTAAAGGCGTGTGCCTAATTTACAAATTCAACCTCACTGTAGAAGTGTGTATGAAGAGTGTATAGGGAAATGCATGTTGTATAGGGTTTAGTTTTGGTTCATAACTACTGGGGTTTGGAGCACCCACCCAGCACCCACCCCAAGGGGATAATCACCTTTGTGAGCTATGTCTACATTCAGTGTTTGGGACTTATTCGTATCTTTCTCCAGAAATTGCTCCAGCCAGTCTTTGGTTTAAAATAATTCTTCATTATAAATATTATAAAACACCATAAAATCTTAGTTCTTTTTTCGGGGGGTTATTTCTTATATTTTGCATGTGTGAATATTTTGTATGCATGTATATATGTGCACTCCTTATGTACCTGGCGGCCCAAGGAAATGAAAAGATGGCTTCTAATCTCTTGGAACTGAAGTTAGAGTTGGGAGTCACCATGTGGATGCTAGGACTCTAACCCAGGTCCTCTGCAAGAGCAGCCAGTGCTCTTAACCACTGAGCCACCTCTCCAGCCCCAAGAATTCTTTTTGAAATAAAGTTCCCACGAAGTTTTGGCTTTTCTTTGAACTGTTTCCCTTCATGTAAGTTTGTATCCCATAAAAGCCAAGCTATTCTAGTACCCGCATTCACGTAAGAGGTGATCCGCCCATGCATGCTGATGCAGGCCTTTATTTCCAGCCCTTGGGAGTCAGAGAAAGGCAGGTCTCTGAGTGCAAGGCTAGCCTTGTCTATGTAGCAAGTTCCAGGCCAGCCAGAAGTAAATAGTGAGACTTTGCCTCAAAAAAGAACAAGGGCGGGGCTAGGGATGGTGCCCTGTCCATTTTGTCAGATCCTTGACCAGCTTTCACACTAGCATATGTCACCTATCAGGACCTCCACAGCATCCAAGCCTTCCACGAACAGATTGTCATTGCAGTGAAGGCTCCAGAGGAAACCCGACTGGACGTTCCGGCTCCCAGAGAAGTAGGTAGCGCTGCACTGCAAGGAGTAAAAGAGGGAGGTGGGTTAGCTTCCAGGTCTGTGACCACTACAGTCGCTTGTCATCTGTGTCCTTGTCAAGCTGTGTACCTGTTAGCTTAACCGTGAGTGAGGTGTAGTCCTCGCAGCCTTCTCGGGGATGAGAGAGCCAAGCGCAGAGAAGCAGGACCTGGTTAGGACAGAGTTTGGCTGGCAAGTGCTGTCAGCCATGCTGCCGCTGTTGGGCTGCAAAAGAAACTGCTCCATTGCCTTAGTCTTCAGGTTCCAAAAGTAATGGCTGGTACAGCCGGAGCTCTGGGGAACTAGCTTGCTACCTACCAGCTCACCAAAGACTAGGAATGAGCTAGACACCGAGTCACGGGCATAGAGCCTGTGTAAGGCCAGCCTTCCTGTCTGCCGCCAGGTACTCCAGGAAGGTTCGTGTTGAGAGTAATTGTCCCCAGAAGGCCACTTGATGAGGACGGAGTCCAAACCAAAGCCAGTGGCCCTTGGCATTCTGTTGGCTGGGTAGCCTCCATGCTGTTCATAGCAGCCATCACACCGTCACCGTGGTGGTAAGGATTATTTCCACCACCCTCCTTTCTTTTGTCCCCAGCGGAACACTGTTTGAGGGCGACCCCTTTACCTGACAGTCACAAAGGAGCACTCACTTTTCCCTCAGTCTCGTTTGAATTGTGACTTGGTGACTTTCCCTAGTCGGATTTGGATTTATACAGTGTCCAAGTAGTGTATTCAGGAGGAGTTACTGCCACAGATGCTCAGCTCTTTAAATAGCCACTGATTTTGCAGAATGGCTTTTCTTTGGAGCGTGGTAATCCATTCTACAGGACTTAGTGGGGTTTGGTCTCCTAGTGCTCTGAGCTGCTTGACCGGAATTGCTAAATCGCTCTGAACCTCTGAGCGCTCCCAATCCCATTTAGAGCCCTGTGATTGATGTCCTCCAGGCTGGCTGTTCTCGGCAGTGCGGATATGTATGGCTCTAGTGGGGACTGTGCACCTAGTATAGGGCTTGCACTGTGGCCTTCAACTCGCTCTGGCTTCCTACTTGTCCTTGTAAATAGTTTTGTTGGAGCAAGGCCACCTGTTTAGATATCACCATCTGCTTTCATGCCACCATGGTAGACTTAAGTAGTTGTGACAGACAGCATAGCCTAAGAAGTCATCTCCTCTGTCCCCTTTTTAAGATGTTTCGAAAACATGGGTATGTGCACGTCAGTGCAGATGCCCCGGAAGCCTTGGCGTTGGCTCTTCTGGAGCTGGAATCACAGGTGGCTGTGGTCACCCTGACATGGATGCTAACATCCAAGCGCTAATCCTCCGCAGAAGGAGCACATGCTCTGTTTTTTGTTGTTGTTTGTTTTGTTTTTGAGGCAGGGTTTCTCTATAGCTTTGGAACCTGTCCTAGAACTCTCACTATATAGACCAAGCTGGCCTCGAACTCACGGAGATCCGCATGTCTTTGCCTCCTCGGTGCTGAGGTTAAAGGTGTATGCTGCCACCACCCAGGGGAGTGCACCCTGTGAGCCTCTCTTAGTTCCCCAGGAGTCCCTTTTACAGAATGACTTAGTGGCTGGTAGAGTTTGGAGAACAACATTGTTCTCATGCATTGTTTAATGATAAAAAGGTTTCTGTTTAAACCAGACCTGCCCTGGCTTTCCAGCCATTGAGCACAAGGGTGGTTGGCCTGTCTCACCTACCTGGTACCAGGAAGGACATAAGAGGGTCCAAGTCTCTCTGAGACCCCAGAAAGGGGAGGAGCTAGAGCAATGGTGGTGTCTTGACTGGCCCATCCATGTGGGTGTGGGAAGGGTAGACTTGAGGAGAGCCAGGCCAGCTCCCAATGGGAAAGATGAGGAATCGTAATGAAAATGCCCCTTCCATATTTAGCCTCTAAATATACTCAACCACATTTTTAATTTCTTATGGGAAAGCCATTGGAATTTGTTCCTGGGTAAATAAAACTGAAGCCAGAGGAGAATAGTCATTTAATCTAGTTCTTCTCTTTGTGTCTGATGTTTCAAATTCCATGAGGCATGTTACGATTTCATCTTTTCCTCTTACATCTTTTAACTGGACAGAAGAATAGCCTTCCTGTGAGCTCAGTACCTCTGCACTAGTTTGGAAACCCAGACACCTTCTTGTACAATACAATGGGGTACTCCAGAGCTCCCTGCTGCCAGAGGAGAAGGGGAAGGGGCTCCTGAGGACTCAGCTGTCCATCTAATAGCTCCAAGACTGCTGGCTGCCTGCATGACTAAGAGGTCTTTCTTGCGAATTGGCCAGTAGTGTAGAATGTAGTAACAGTCGAAAACATGATTTTCTCAAATGCACGGTGGAAAAGAAACTATAAGAATTGAAGCTCATTGAAAGCCTGTGACGCCAGTGCTCACCTTGACGGCTTCTGTGTCCCTTGCCAGGACTCTATCACGGTACATATCAGGAGCACCAAAGGACCCATTGATGTATATTTGTGTGAAGTAGAACAGAACCATTCAAGTGGTAAAACAGCCGATGGAGCAGGGACCTCTCCATCTAAAAGCCAACATCGACAATGCCCAGAGAAAGGTAAACATTCCAATTTTGTGATTAGAGAAACAGTAAGGTTCTAACACTGTATAGATAACTTGAATACACATCTTTAAGGTTTTTCATGATGTTTATTTTTTAGTTATGTCTGTATTTGCGTGTGGGTATTTGCACGAGTGCAAGTGCCCTTGGAGGCCAAAGGCATTGGATTCCCTGGAGCTGGAATCACAGGCCCTCGTGAGCCAGCAGGTGTAGGTGCAGGAAAAAGAGCCCTGGTCCTTGGGAGGAGCAGTGGAACTCTCCACTGCCGAGCCGTCTCTCTAGCCTCTCCATAAGGAATCAGTACACTCCTGTAACCCCAGCTTAGGGGACGCTGAAGCAGGAAGATCCAAATTACAGGTCAGCCTCAGCTCCATGGTGAGAGCCTATCTCCAAAGACTTTGTGACTGGGAGCGTGAGAGTCAATTTGTGGGGACACCAGCTGGTAGGCTCTTGCCAGAGAAAGCTGTCTGCACTCTCTGGCAGGTGCTTTCCAGCCATGGGCTGGAGTTCCCATTTGTCCTATGAGCCTAAAAAGATCATTCCAAGAGAGAATTCTGTGTGAGAGAAGGTTCTTGACCAGACAGCTTCATTTCTTTCAGCTGTTGGATCGTGTGCCCAGCTGCTGTTCCAGCCTTCACTCCGTGTCTTTGTTTCTCATTTCAGAAGACAGGGCACCTCAGTGAGAGCCACTCAAAGTGGGCGACTGGTAGCGGTGCACAGTGGTGAAGGTTCCTGGGGCCTCCTGCGTGGACGGATTATGTCCTGGGTTGATCCTCAGCAATAAGTCTTCGTGGAGCGCGCTGGGCCTCTCATTCTAGATTCGTAGCAGCGTTGAAGGCCAGTAGTGTTCTTGAGTAGCTTCCTGCTTAGGTTCCTGGATGGTTTCCATGTTCAAAATTAGCTTTCGATAACTCTTCACTGCCTCTTGTCAGTGAGATGGACCTCTGCCTCCTGAAATCATTTTATCACAAAGAATGTCACAAGGACAGACAGCTGACCAGCTGGTTGTGGACTCTGCCCTTCCCTGATGGGCAGTGTTAGCTTCTGAGAAGAATTGCCTTACACTGGCTCACATTCGCGGTTAGGTGTTGTGCACTAGTGAGGTGTACACACAGGGCCAAATGTGGCGCCTTTGTACATATCTGTATCATGTTGAGATTGCTTATGAAATATGTCTGAGTGACACCTCTACCCTAGAACAACCAAAATAATGTGTATAGGGGAAAATGACAGACAGATCTCTACTTCAGTATCGATAACTTATTAGAACCCTCTGGATGGGGGTGAGCGGAGTTTTCTAAAGTTTTCCATGTAGGAGTTTCACAGATACGCTGTGCGTTTAGGTTCACGTACTTAAAGTATTTTAATACAGCTCCCAGTACTACAATGGGAGTCAGATACTTCTTGATTTTAAGCTGCCTGCAGAGTCACTGTGTCCCAGTAGAACGGTGGCGTGCCTTGAGGTGTTGGGGGCACATAAAGGAATGCCCTCTGGCAACGGGTCAGTTCACTCCAGTGTGAACCTGGTCCTGGTGAAAGGGAAAGCATTATCACACTTCCTGCGAGCAGATTTTATAGCGTTTCTGTATGCAGCCTGGCTCCTCTGTCTGAGGGGCTTACCTCCTGTGCATTCGCTGTGCCCTGTACCCCGCCCCCCTCCAGCTCTCATCCCACCTTCCCAAGCACCTAGCTACTTCTACCTCAGTGGGTAAGTCACTTACCTCTCTGTGCCTCAGTTTACTCAGTAATTTACCACTAGACTGTGAGCTCCGTGAGAAACCTTTCCGTAGTCGTGCTCAGCACCTTGCACCGCACCTAGTCCAGAACAAGTGCCCAATGGACGTCTAGCAAACCAGTGAGTGGGTGAGTGCAGCGTGCAGTCCATGAAACCCGGCTTGCTGTTGTCTTGGGGTCTTGGGAGCATCATTGATGCGTTAAATCTCTCACTTCACAAAAAAATTGAAGCAGCTTGAAATAATGACCATGTATACAAAAAAAAATTAAAGTAGGGAATCCAAAATTAAAGTATTAAAAAGATAATCCTGCCTGGTGCTTTTGATTCACACAGTCTCTGCTGGTGTATTTTTTTTAAAGACATTTATTCAGCCTCATGATCAGACTGTTACATTTAGCAATCAACAGCATGAGTAAAAAAGGTCTACAGTAAAACCCTTTGTTGGAAGGCTTTACACTTTCCTCAGAACAGAAACTAAAATAGCCTGTTATACAATTAGTCACAAATACAGTCCTGGAGTTGTTTTGCCCATACACATGAGTATTGTCTAAAACATGGCTTCTTTGTAGCAGCCAGGCCCTGCCACCACTGTGCTTGGCTGAGTTCACAAATCTGTTGTAACCTGTAGCTTCCCTGGTACTTTTCTGGCTCTCATCTCCTACTAAGCTTTGTTTCCTGGCTGTCATTAGAACCTCCTGCCACTGCCATAGCTGCTGCTGCTGGAACCACCATAGCCACGTTGGTTTTGTGGTTTTGCAAAGTACTGGCCTCCGCCACCATAAAAGCCAGAGCTTCTGCCTCCAAAGTCTCCTCCTTTCATTGGTCCAAAAACAGAAGACTGATTGTTGTAATTGCCAAAATCATTGTAGCTTCCCCCACCGCCAAAACTGCTTCCATCATTACCGAATCCATTACAGCCGTCCCCACTGCCACCGTATCCACCACCGCCACGGCTGCCACCGCAGCCTCCACGACCACCACCAAGGTTTCCGGAGCCACCTGGGCCTCTGGCTGGACGAAGCACTGGCCATCTCCTGCTTGGGTGGGGCTTTTCTTACTTCACAGCTGTGCCCGTTCACAGTATGGTATTTCTGAATAACAATCTTGTCCACAGAGTCATGGTCACCAAAGGTGACAAAAGCAAAACCTCTCTTTTTTTCCACTGCCCCTGTCAGTCATGATTTCAATCACTTCAATTTTCCCATACTGCTGAAAATAATCTCTCAGGTGATGTTCTTCTGTGACTTCTTTGATACCACCAACAAAGACCTTCATGGTTAAGTGGGCACCTGGTCTCTGAGAATCCTCTCCTGGCACAGCTCTCTTAGGTTCCACAGCTCTTCCAGCCACCTTACGGGCTCTTGGATTCACAGCGGCATCCACTTCCTCCACAGTGGCGTGTGTAATGAACCCAAAGCCCCAGGATTGCTTAGTGTTTGGATCTCTCGTTACCACACAGTCTGTGAGTGTTCCCCATTGCTCAAAATGGCTCCTCAGACTCTCGTCGGTTGTTTCGAAGCTCAGCCCTCCAATGAAGAGCTTCCGCAGCTATTCCGGCTTCTTGGGAGACTGACTTAGACTTGACCACAGAGAAATGAGAGCCTTCAGTGATGCTTCCTTGACTGCTCGGCCACGTCAATAGAAAGGAGTAAGCCAACGAACATATCCTCTGCTGGTGTATTGTAAGATTCCTAGAAATTACTGGTAATCAGTATTTACAGTTTGACCTCCAGATGTCCCTTCCTTTCTTATGTATAAAATGTTGTCATTTGAAATTAGCCAAAGGATTTAGCACACAGTTGTTCTCAACCTCCCTAACGCTTCGGCCCTTTAATACAGTTCCTCATGTTGTGGTGACCCCCAACCATCAATCATTTCATTTCAGTTATTTTCATTGCTACCTCATAACTGTAATTTTGCTACTGTTATGAATTGCAATATAAATATCTGTTTTCTGATGGTCTTAGGCAACCCCTGTGGAAGGGTTGTTCGACTCCCACAGGGGTCATGACCTACAGGTTGAGAGCTGCGCGCTTAGAAGCTACTCCATTTCCTCATTGGTCTAGTTAGTGGAATGATTGGACGACACAAGAAGAATGGCAAAGTGGGTAACAGTTACACTGTCGACACATTTGATGGAAGGGAAAGTTCCGGCATCTGTGTGTAGTGCGCCCTGGGAAGAGCTGAACTCTGTAGAGTGCACTGGCAGATAGTTCTTGTGTGCCTGTTAAACAGGAGAGGGAAGGGGCTCATCTGGTGAAGGCACCTACTGCCAGAGGAGGGTTCCAGGAGCAGGCGGGTCCGGAGAGCACAGAAGAAAGGATAATGAGAGGAGGGAAAGCTGTGGGCAGTGTCCCGGATTCAAAGGGATCATTAGCAAAGGGAAGCAAAGGTTTCCGAGCCATGGAACTGGCAGACTGCATGAAGTTTGGCATGCATGAAACCCTATGTACGAGAATCTAAGTTGTAAATGTGTCTAAATGAAGTATCTCCATAGCTCAGTCTGCTATTTGGCCTCTTCCTTTTAGAACCAATGAAATAGGTTAGTTTCCAGGCTTTTCCTTCACTGTTCCCATGAGGATGCTACCAACTCTACTTCTAGTGCCTGGGCCACCCCTTCTGAGCTCCAGCAGACTCCTGAGTCTAGACCTACGGAGGTCCGTGCCTGAGTGTCCGTCGCATGCGCATGCTCCCGCCTTTCTCCAATTCGCCACAAGGAGCAGTGGCTTCGTTCTTTTTTATTAGGTATTTCTGTGAAGTGTCTACAAGCAAGTGTTCACAGCCACCCTAGGGAAGTGGCTCTCTGTACTGAGATGTGTAGCAGGAGAAGAGAGCGCTGGAGGAGAGCACTCTAGTGTCAGGTCTCTGTGAAGAATGTTTGGTATTGCTCCTGCCTCCCTGCTTCAGAAACAGTCACAAGAAAAGGGCCTGGCTTCTCTATCAGTCTGAAAAAGGAACTAAATGTCAAGGGTCCTATCACTTGGGTCCACTCTCGGAGAACTTCCAGCCTAGGGAAATATACACCGTTGTCTTGAGGAAATGGGCTAGTCAGTGATGTGCTTGCTGCACAGCTCTGAGGACCTAAGCTTGGATCACCAGCACCCACATGGAAGGCTGGGCATTGGGCACATCCCTGTCACACCAGCACTGGGGAGAAAGGAACAGATCCCGGGAGTTCATTGGCCAACTGCCTAGCCACATGGAACTCCATGTTCAGAGAAAGACACTATCAAAAATAAGATGGAATGTGCCCAAGGGTGCTGTTGGTTGATTTTTGCACTTTACTCTTTGACCTTTTTTAGGGGACCCGCCACCCAGGTCCCAAATGAATCACACAGTCTTATTAGTACTGATGAATGTCCATCCTTAGCTCGGCTTGTTGTTAGCCAGCTTCTCTTTAAATTAACCCTTCTACCTTTTCCCTCTGGGCTTTTATCTTTCTTACTTCTGTATATCTTACTTTCCTTCTTACACCATGACTGGCTGGCCCCTGGCATCCTCCTCTCCTTGTACCCTTGCTTCTACTTCTCTCTCCAAATTTCTCCTTCTATTTATTCTCTCTGCCTGCCAGCCCCACCTATCCTTGCTCCTGCATTCAGCTCTTTATTAGACCATTAAACGTTTTAGACAGGCAAAGAATCACAGCTTCATGGAGTTAAACAAATGCAGCATAAACAAAAGCAACACACCTTTACATCATTAAACAAATATTCCAGAGCATAAACAAAAGTAACACATCTTAAAATAACTTTCCACAGCACAAGGGGGACACCCAGTATCAACCTCTGACCTTCACATACACTATACAACACATGAACACATTTTAAAAAATTCTCCTGTGGAGGGCAGGTATAGCTACAGTTAGTTATTACACACTTAGACATTCAGCAAAATCTAGAATGCTTTTGGGGCATAACCAGGGTGCTGCTGACACCTGGGAATAGATGACAGAGATGTCACATGACAAACCTAGGCAGTAGATTTACCCAATCCAGCGTGTCAGTGGGGTTGAGGCCAAGAAGCCCAAGTTAAGGTAACGGGCAGGTTACCCTGTCCAATTCACTGATGACAACCTTGTCCCCAGTCACCTCCATCAGTAATGAGATTGTTTGTGTGAGGCAGGGTATCTCTATGTAGCCCTGGCTATTCTGGAATTTGCTACATAGGCCAAGCTGACCTCAAGCTAACAGAGATCCACCTGCCTCTGCTTCCCAAGTGCTGGGATTAAAGGCGGGTGCCACCACAGCTGTCTTAATGATGAGATCTTGACCCATCTCATATAGTTGGTGCTCAAGTCTCTGATGGCTTCTGACATGTCTAATGTGCTTGTTACTAAGGGGACCACAGTCCATTCTGGCACTTCCAAGGGACACCATCACTGCTACTGTAGCTGCCAGGAGAATCTGGAGAAGGAGCTGTCCTTCTCTTCTGTTGTCACAGGAAGGCTGACGGGAGCTGGGACTGAAAAGAGTTCCACCGCACGCCTTCTAGTCCACCACTGCCAGGCAGTCTCCCACCCATCAGTCAGCAAGGGAAATATAGGGGGTGTGGTTTGCAGAGCTCCAGTCCCAGGGCCATGGGTCAGGAAGTAAAAGGGTGCATGCACTTGGATGTGAGAGACAGAAAATATTTGGCATTCCCTTCCCACTCAAGATCACTCCATGGAGTGGCAGTCGGCTCTGTCCCTGGCTCACTGCCACAGACACATCTTACAAATAGAAATGATTGATTTCAATGATAAAATGCCTTTGCAGTTCTTATTCTGGAATCCTAAATTGACTTCTGAGTCCTCATTGACATAGACATGAAGTGTTTCTCAGAGATCTTGTTCCCATGGTATGTTTTGTCGCATGACCCTAACTGACAAATGTGTACCATTCTCTTCCAGAATGTGGCCCCTGCCTCAGCTCATTTCCCTCTGTGACAATTGGTACACATCTTGACAATAAGTCTCCTTCATCTCCAGGGTCACCGTAGTCTCCGAATTCTCAGCAGGCATGTCCACAAGCCCTCAAACCACACTCTCCTTCCCTGCACACTAGGCTTCCTGGCAGTGGTGTCTGCAAAGGTGGCAACTTCAGCTGTTCACACTGTCCCGAATCTCTGTACCAAGAATAGAGATTCACCAGTCTTTAAGCTGGACGTGTCTCGACGCAGAACCATGGGGCACACAAATGCAGTGGCCATGCAGTTAGGGGCTGGGAAGTGTGCCCGGGCATTTTTTTGTAGCATTCCAGTCAGGAAGCATAGCACTTGTCACGTTGTGTAGGTAGAAGCCAAACAACCATCCACCCTACATCAGACTAGTGTTCTGATACTCTGTGCATGTGTGGCTAGCTCCTGAAGGTAGCTGGAGGGCTAAACTAGTAAGCAGAAATCTAAAGAATAGGGGTTACTAGAGGGAGGGGATGACTTCAGGTTTTCTCAGAGGTATGTGGAATGCCTTCTAAGTGTCTGGTGTTGCTTATGGCTAATTTATTCATAACGACAAGAATTGTGTTTGAAGCCCAAAGATTGTCTCAGTCATCTTTTTTTTTTACTTTTTTCAAGTTATATTTAATAAATTCATTTTAAGTGAAAAATTAAATTGCAGCACCTCTATACACCTCTTTTTAAGTAAATATGTTTTTTTACTTTCCTCAGGAATCTTTTTATTGGGTTCTATTCTCCCCAGTAGTTAACCAGCTTCCTTTGAGTGTATCTCTGCTTCTCTTATGCTAAAAAGTGCACAGATTTCTGAGCTCTGCTCCAGGTCCCATTCTTGATGTAGCGAAGTGACATCTACCATGGGAATGGGGGTAGAAGAGAAGGAGCCAGGGGACTCTGGTATTCACGTCATGCATGACAGGCTCTAGAACACATGTAAATTATCTTCACACGCTGTCATTTCAAGTGTTGTAACACAGTGGTGATGTTGTGTTTCTTTTGCTTGCTTGGGTTTGTTTATTATTGCATGTGAGGGGAAGTGATGAACTCATGTGGACATGGGTGGGTGTGGAGGCCGGGGGACAACTCTGAGGGTTCAACGAATTGTACTTAGATCGTCAGGCCTGTGTAGCAAGCACCTTTACCTGCTGAACCACCTCGCTGCCTTGTAGTGTTTGAGATAGGGTCTAACTAAATAGCCCAGGCTGACCCTAAACTAAGAGGCAATCCTCCTGCCTCAGCCTCTCAAATGTTGAAATGACAGGCGTGGAACCACTTTGCCGAGCTACGTAACATTCTTGAGAGACCAGAATTATGAATTCACCATGCTCTGCTGTGCCAGGGCTCTGTTGTGCCAGGGCACTGGGACGAGAGGAGGAGGCATGGGAAACTGGCTGGTTTTGGATGAGCAGCACTGAACCTTCATGATGATGGGAACATCCTGTGTTTCAGCTGCTGCACAGTCAGCATCCGGCCTGGGAGGCTGGACTGGCATCTTCTGACTATCCCTGGTAAGGAAGTTAGGTAGACAGTACGGAGGCTCTCTCCATATTTGTTCTCAAAACTACCTGTGACTCTAAATTCCAGAAAAATAAAGACTTAAACAGAAAAAAAGAAAAAGAAAAACTGATGGTTTTCTTCATTTGGTTCTTCCAGACAGGGTTTCTCTGTGTAGCCTTGGCTGTCCTGGAACTCACTCTGTAGACCAGGCTGGCTTCGAATTTGAAGATCCACCTGGCCCTGCCTCTGGAGTGCTGGGATCAAAGGTGTTTGCCACCATCCCCCAGCAGTTTTCCTCATCTCTAATGAGACCCTCTTTCAGGTTCTCAGCCTTGTGGGTCTTCACACCTCCCTTCGAGACATTGTTCTTCTTACTCTCGCCAGAACCTGGTGTCTAATGATTGATATTTAAAATGGCCATGTCCATCAATTTCACATGTAGCAGCTGTGTTTTCTATTTTTTTTTTTTTTTGGCTAAATACAACCAGGGTCCAGAGCAAAGGTTCAGTGGGGAAGGTCACTTGCTGCCAAGTGTGACAACCCAGACCCCACATGGTAGAGAGAGAAAACCGAGTCTTAGATTGTTCTCTGGTCTCCACACATGCAACATGGGATGCATGTGTGTAACAAGGACTGACACAACCATAAATAAGTAAATAAATAATAAATAAATAAGTTGGATGGATTTTATAGGTAGTGTAGATTCCAAAGTAAAAGCATCAAAATAGCTGAGGAAAAAAAACAGTGCAAAAAAGTATTTTTCAGGAAACGGGGGCTGTAGCACCACCGAACTCCTGCCTAGCATGCACAATTCCCTAGGTTTGGTCCTTGACACCACATATGCAGTACGGTGGAGCCTGCCTGTCATCCCAGAGCGTGAGGGACCAAGACAAAAGGATCAAAATGTGATGGTTGGTCTGGGGACATGGCCAGAGCTCAGAACCCCAGAATCCACATCATAAAGAGGGCACAGCCATGTACATCCATAACCCCAGGGTGCCTACAGCAAGATGAGAACCAGAGTCAGGGAATTCCTCAGCAACCTGCAGGCCAGCAGACCCACCACTCACAGTGCAGCACAGCAGAAAAACCCTGCCTCAAACGGGAAAGGTGAAGAGCAACCTAGAGCCAAGGTTGTCGTCTGCCCTCCACTCATGTTCTTGTGGTGCTTGCCTATACCTGCGCTCACACTTCATATGTCCAGCACACTACACACACCTACTAAAAAGTCCAAGGTCATCCTGGGCTGCACGGTTAGTTCAAGCCCAGCTTAAGATACATGAGACCCTGTCTCAAAAGAAAGAAAAGAAATAGGAGAAGGAGAAAGAGGAAGAGGATATCAGTCAATAGTGAATGCATATTTACACATATATGTTCGTGTGTGTATATATATGTATATATATATATACACATAAATACAATCATTGCCTCTATCAGCCCAGCTCATGACCTCTCCCCATTGCACACGACAATCTCATTGATGAAGATACCACTTATGGAGATGAGCATGTTAGCCATTCAGGGTCAGCATCCTGCATCTACATTCCTCCATTCCCAGGCCCACCCCTCCAGCCTTCTCCACACTTGTTTAACTGCTGATTACAGTGAGCTAGCCAGAGATCACGAGGAGAAGATGGTCAGAGACTGATTACTAAGCCTTCAGATTCCCTTTGTAAAGGAGGATTTGCTTTTGTCTTCTCCTTAACCACAAGCTTGGAAAGACCAGGGAGCCAGGACTTCAGAGCCATGGAGAGCAGCTGGGGCAGGCAGCACTCAACAGTGCTTAGAGTCAGACATTCAATTTCCCTATTTTATAAAGCGACATATGCCCTGGCTATTTCCTAAATAACTTCTGGTTGACCGAGGTGATGATATTAGGATAAATGAAACGTTGTTTGCTCCTAGTGGAAAAAAAAATCAGTCTTCAAAGGAATATTAAAATGTTGTTCTGCTGAGCCTTGTTAAATGTGTTTGCATCGAACCATGTAATGGCTTATTCAATCACAGAGCTAATGAATGAGAACAAATGCCCTGACTCCGACTTGATGCTGTAAAGCAAGGCAAGACATCACTTGCCAGTTTCCAGAAGGAGCCAAATACCATGTTCAGGACATGACAAAAGTCTTCCAGATCTCCTACCATCAGCCAAAAATATGCTCACACCACCCTGCTGTCTGCAGGCAGGCTCCATTTCACAGCCAACTTAGAAAATCTATTTGTCAGTCTTCAAAACACATTTATAATCATCTAGAACCAAGTCTTGGCTGTGCTGCTTCTCCATGGCCCAGGCAGATTCTGATGGAGAAAGTTAAACTAGGCCTGGGGTTGGAGCTTGTTGAGACAGGGCTTGACCAGCATGCATGAGGCGATGGGTTCTTCTGCACCACAAAGAGAAAGGCACAAGAAGGAAAGCTGGCTTGAGGTAAACATATCCTGTTTGGGCAAGTACTAGTGGCCATTTCAAACTCAACACAGTTGTACATTCCACAGCTGTTAAAGCTATATCTACTTACAACCACCACCCATGTGGATCAGTGCCTTGTTCTGCGACAGCCACTGAGTAGACATGATTCCATCTTCCCACTTTGGCAGGTAAGTACCACCATCCTTGCTGTAGGAATGGAGAGGCTGAGGCTCTGGAGCATGAACAAAATGTTAACCAGGGCTCCATGGGTAACAAGCCATGGAGAAGACAAAGCCACAGTGAGGACCTCCAAGCAGGCAGTGCAATACACGAGCAGCCCACATGCCCTTTGAAACCAAGGGTGACCTGGTGTACGAGGTCCTTCTGTATTTGTGTTGCTTTCATTGGTTGAATAAAGAAACTGCCTTGGCCTTTTGATAGGGAGGAACTTAGATAGGTGGGGAAAAGAGAACTGAACGCTGGGAGAAAGAAGGCAGGCAGAGAGAGCCACCATGGAGTCACCAGAGTCAGACATGCTGAATCTTTCCCAGTAAGCCACGACCTCGTGGTAAACACAGATTAATAGAAATGTGTTAGATCAAGATCTGAGAGTTGGCCAAGAAGAGGCTAGATATAATGGGACAGGCAGTAATCTAATTAATACAATTTCTATGTGGTCATTTTGGGTGTAAGCTAGCCAGGCAGAGGGACGCAGACCATGCCACATACTACAGTGACCTCTGGTCAGGCTATGTCATTTGAAGCTTTAACACCATAGAGGAAGTCTTGATTTTCAGACATCCTCATGAGTTAGAATGAACATTATCTCTCTAGTTGGTAGACCTGGGCTGCCTAGCCCATTTCGCTGACCAGTGACCACTCCCATCCTTTAACCAGTAAGGACAAATACACATAGGATGGTGGGGGCTCGTGACAAGAAGAGGTGCACCTCAATCCAGGGCTGCTTTCTAAGTTTGGTTTTGAATGTCACTAGTAACATTGTATTGTCTCTCTAAACTCCTGACAGTTTGTGTTAAGTGTTCAGTAAAGTTAGATATGTAATTTGTACATAGAAAATAGATAGATAGATAGAAGAAAAATTCTTGAGAGCTCTATTTTCCATTTGTTTATTTGTATGTGTTGTGCTATGTTGTGTAAAATGTGCCAGAGGACAACTTGTGAGAGTTTGTTCTCTTTTTACCATTTGGGTTCTGGGGATTGAATTCCATTTGTCAGGCTTGGTGGCAGGGGCCTTAATAGCTGAATCATCTCAATAGCAAGATATTGTGTGTGTGTGTGTATGCCTGAGTGTGTGTATACACATGTGGGAGGGTCCTGTGTGTATACACAGATGCCAACAGAAGGCATTGGGTGTCCTCACCACTGCTCACATATTTCTTTGAGGCAAGGTCTCTCCCTGAACCTGCGACTCACATTTTCCTTGCTAATGCTAGAAGCCAAGAAGCCCCCAAACTCCTCCCACTTCTGTCCCTTTGGAAGTTGGATTATAGGCATTTGTGAGACTCCCATCTGGTTAACTTGGTCCTGGGACTGGAATCCAAAGTCTAGTCTTTTGTTTTGCTTTTTGAGACAGGGTTTCTCTGTGTAACTTTGTTGCCTCTCCTGGAACTAGCTCTTGTAGACCAGACTGGCCTTGAACTCACAGAGATCCACCTGCCTCTCTAAAGTCTAGTCTTTATGAGCACACAGCAAGCACTCAGCTGCTGAGCCATCTCTCCAGCCCTCCTGAAATAACCCTCCACACCAGTAGTCCTCAGCCTATGGATTGTGACCATCAGAAAACACATATTTTCAATGGTCTTAGGATCCCCCACCCATGCATTTATTTTCGTTGCTACTTCATAACTGTAATTTTGCTCCTGAGAGGAGTCTCAGTTCCTAAAACCATCGGAATATGTGTTTTCCCTCGGTCACCACCCACAGGTTGAGAATCGCTGCTTTATACCTTGATTTCAGGAAATGGAAATGTTCCTCTTAATACTCAACTGGGATATTTGATTTCTGCTATTTTGAGTGACTCACAGAAACTAATCTGCCACAGGGCTAAGGGCTCATGGAGGGGCAGGGGCGGGAATCTAGTGAGGGTTTACTGTTGCTGTGAAGAGACACCATAGCCACAGCAACTATTATAAAGAAAAGATTTAATTGAGAGCTGGCTTACAATTTCAGAGGTCCAGTCAATGATCATCATGGTGGGAAGGATAGCCGCATGTAGGCAGATGTGATGCTGGAGCTGAGAGTCCTTACATCTTGACTCAGAGGCAACAGGAAGTCAACTGACACACTGGGCCCTTTCCTGAGACTATGAAACCTCAAAGCCCGCCTTCACAGCGACACACTTCCTCCAACAAGGCCACACCCACTCCAACAAAGCCACACCTCCTAATAGTGCCACTCCCTATGAAATTATTGGATTATGCGGGGCCAATTACATTCAAACTACCACGGGGGCAGGAGGGTCTTAGGTTTAATCCCCAACACCACAAAGAAAAATAAGAAATCTGCCACCGAAAAGGCACAGAGTCATCAAGAAATTGGAGTTTTTTCCCTCAGTACTCGACAGCATCTCGAGTAGCATCTCGGAACCTTGTGAAAATACACAGTACAGTTTTTCTTTTTAAAAATTAGAGAAATTGGGGCAAAGGCTAAAGAAGGGCAGAGATTAACGTGAGTCCCAGAAGGCACGCTGCGCGTGTGTCATTCATTACATTTTGTCCTGAAAATAACCCAGCACAGCCACTTTCCTGAAAATGGGGCCCCTGCCTTGGGAACCGTCATCTCTGCATCAGCACAGACCCACCTGTCCCTTTTGTACTTGGTTCTTTGGGGCCAGCACTGGGAAAGGTTCCTCTTTATCAGGTGGCAGGGGTCTTGTTCTTGGTTTTTGTTCTCCTCTGAGAAGCCACCTAACACAGCATCTGGGACAACGGAGGGTCATTTGAGCTTTTTCAAACAAGTGACCATGAGGAGCATTTGAGGATTCATTTGTGAAGAGGAGCTGGACCATCTTCTGTGGGCAAGCTCCTGTTTCCAATTTGGGACTTGGAGCAATCAGCTGTGGAGCATCTCGTATCTGCTTGACGTCAGCACTGAGCCCTGCGGTATCTTTAGTAGCTCACTGTGCACAGTGACACCGAGAGATGAGCTGTCTCCTAAAAAGCAGCTTGTTTGACATATGCTTATAGGGCTACAACCTGACAATGATATCGGAACTCTCTTCTAGACATTTCTATCACCGCTACACACAATGCACGAATCTGAAAGGGAGAGCTTCTGTTTCCTAATGGCCCTCCCTTTCCTGTGAAGGTCATGTGGTACACCCCCTCAGGTAACCACAACCTGGGCTATACAAACATTGACAGAATTCCTGCCTTCAGCGTTCAAACGGATGAACTGAACATATGAAAGGAAAACTAAAATGCCCCAGTGTAGAGCCAAATTCTGTTTTACATGGAATGTGTGTAGTTTTCATTTGTGCTGCTGTATAAATGGAAGTATTAAATACACCAAGTGCAAAATTCTAAAATCAATATTGTTTTGCCTTTAATGACTTTGGGATACACACACACACACTGTAGAAGTGTGTTACACACTTGTGCAACTATATAGGGCAGTTATCTGAGTACATGTGCATGTGTTGAAGCATCTGGCATCTGTGTTGAAGCCACAGGAGGACCTCAGGTGTCATTCCTCAGGATGCTCTCCACCTTGTATTGTAAGAGAGTCTCCCACTGAGCCAGGGCTCCAGCTGTGTTAGCTAGCTTACAAGTGCCCTGAACTCATTTCCCTGTACCCACCTTCTCTGCACTGTGATTGCCAGTGGAGATTGTACCTGACTTCTGCATGGTGTAAGGGACTGAGCAGAAATCCTTATACTTGTGGAGCAAGCACTTCCCCAAACTTATCACTTTTGAAAACTTTGTTTTACGGGACTGAAGAGATAGCCCTGTTTCGAACTTGCTTTGTGTCTCATCACCTCTGCTCCTTACGCTTCGTGGAGATACAGTCTCAGTCTGCCTTGGTCTCTTGCTTCATCTAGGAAGCCTAAAACAGTGTCTGTTATGTAGAGGCTGCACCACATCATCATGTCTGTCACGATGTTTATTGAATGGGTGAATGGGTGAGTTAACAAGCTAGCATATAGGACCCAGGGTAAGCCAGGCCAGTGAGATGGCTCAGCAGTTAAAGGTGTTTACTGCCAAGCCTGACAAACTGAGTTTGACCCCCAGAAGGGGAGCCCTCAAGTTTCCACTGTCTTATTTAGGGTTCCTATTGCTGTGAAGAGACATCATGACCACAGCAACTCTTATAAAGAAAAACATTTAATTGGGACTGGCATACATTATCCATGGTGGGACATGGCAGCGTGCAGGCAGACATGGTGCTGGAGAAGGAGCTGAGAGTTCTACATCAAGATAGGCTGCTGAAGTAGTCTGTTCCAAACTTGGAATAGCTTGAGCTTAGGAGACCTCAA
This sequence comes from Ondatra zibethicus, assembly GCA_004026605.1. Taxonomy (NCBI): domain Eukaryota; kingdom Metazoa; phylum Chordata; class Mammalia; order Rodentia; family Cricetidae; genus Ondatra; species Ondatra zibethicus. Next base: position 68,273 of record PVIU01003273.1, read on the forward strand.
AACCCACACCCCAGTGAAATATTTCCTCCAGCAAGGCCACGCCTACTCCAACAAAGCCACACCTCTTATAGGGATCATTTTCTTTCAAACCACATATTCTCTGACCTCAACATGTGCAACATGGTACTAGTACACACACACACACACACACACACACACAAACACACATTAAATAAATAAATGTAAGAAAACAAAACAGAACAACAGAAAAAAAGCCAATAATAGGGCAGTGCAGAATTTATTAGATGGGCGATGGCAAGGACACCAGTGTTTTTGGCACAGGGATTGTGTGGAGGCGATTTTAACTGGGATGAGTTTAGCAAAGGGCTGCACAGCTCACAGCGGAGAGGAGAATCATATGTTTATAATGTTTTCATGCCAGGAATGCACTGTGTCGTGGTTCCCTTTCCTGTTGTTGTGGTAAAGCAACTTAAGGGAGAAAATGTTCATTGTAGATCGCAGACTGAAGTATAATCCACCCTGGTGGGGACGGCAAAGCAGCAGGAGCTTGAAGCACCTGTCACATTGAACCCTCATCAGAAAACTGGGGAGAGCTGGGCATGGTGGTGCACACCTTAACCCCAACACTCAGGAGGCAGAGGCAGGTAGATCTCTGTGAGTTCAAAACCAGCCAATTCTTGCAAGTGCTCACCTAATTTTCTCCTTTCTATACAGTCCAGGATCCCCCTGCCCAGGGGATGGTCTTATCCACAGTTAAGATGGCTCTTCTCATACAAATTAACATAATCAAAATAACCACCCACAGATATGTTCAGAGACCATCTCCCGGGTCATTCTAGGTCATCCTTGTCGAGTTGACACACTAGCCAGCATGGGCTGTCAGGCCTTTGGAGTCCCTGCTTGACTCTTGGTTCCCTTGCACCACTGGCATAGATGTACTGATGCGCAGCCTCAGACCTTGTACATTTCCCAGGTACAAGTGGTCCCCAGCAGAGTGGTGGGTCACTTTTGTACAGTCCCAAGGTGGGCAGTTCCCAACAGAGTGGTGGATCACTTTTGTACATTCTCGGGGCTGGCGGTCCCCAGCAGAGTGGTGGGTCATTTTCGTACATTCTCAGGGCTGGCGGTTCCCAGCAGAGTGACGGGTTACCTCTATGCAGCCGCAGCATTTCTTCTGCAAATTACCATTAAAGTCTCTCCAGAATCCCTTTCACAGTGGACCTCTAGGGATGTCCAGGAAGGAATGAGCCACGTAAGGGTGTTGATGGCAAGCATCTGTTCTGGATCCCCTCAGCAAACCCAAGTCCAGAAATGGCTATTTTTTCAAGTGGAGTGGATTAAAGAGGTCACTGATTTTTTTTTTTAATCAGTCAAGATGTTTTCTTGCTCCTAAGAAATTCAAATTCAAAGATTCTTTTTTTTTTTTTTTTTTTTTTTTTGGTTTTTCCAGATAAGGTTTCTCTGTGTAGCCATGGCTGACCTGGAACTAGCTCTGTAGACCAGGCTGGTCTCAAACTCACAGAGATCTGCCTGCCTCTGCTTCTCGAGTCCTGGGATTAAAGACATGCACCCAGAATTCAATGATTCTTAAGACTCGAAATCTCAAGTGATCAAATTGGGTTTACACAGTCTGTGTAAGTCAGAACTTTCTCTAACTCTGGGACCACTTGCACTTCATGGACAGATCTAGACGTCTTTTTCAACCTTGTCTAAGGGCATGGCCAAGGTGGTGGCGCCAAATTATTTAAATGTTAAAGAAATAATGTCAAGCCTCTTCCTGGAAGAGCACAAGTCAGCTCTCAACCCCACCTGGAACCTTGGCTTGCTGAGAAGCCCAGAACTTTGCCTCATGCAAATGAGCACCACATACTATACAATGTAGTCTTTCCTACTTAGGTCTCCAAATACGAAACAAAGTATCAATTGTCCTCCTGACCTATTATTTACAATGCTGGCGCTGGGTGTCCTGGCTTGGATCTACAATGCCCCCCAGAGGCTCTCTCTGTGTTAAAGTTTTGGCTGCCAACTGATGGACTTTGGGGAGTCACTGAATCCTGAGGGCTCTGATTTCATCAGTAGATTAACCCATAGACTGATTCGGAATTTCATGGCATTGTTGAGGAGGGAGGGAACATTAGGAGGTAGAGGTTGGTTTGGGGAGAGGTTTCTGGGGCCATGACTTTGTAGGATATGGCCCTCCATGAGGTGAGCAGCTACGTGCACCCTGCTGAGCTGGCTAGTTGACCCAAGCGGAAGCCATTTGAAAGGAGGGAACCTCAACTAAGAAAATACCTCTATAAGCTCAGGCTGCAGGCAAGCCTGTAAGGCATTTTCTTGATTAGTGATTGATTGGGGAGAGTCCAGCCCATAGTGAGTGGTGTCATCCTTGGGCTGAGGGTCCTGGGTTCTATAAGAAAGCAAGCTTGAGCAAGCCATGGGGAGCCAGCCAGTAAGCAGTTCCCCTCTGTGGCCTCTGCATCAGCTCCTGCCGCCAGGTTCCTGCCTTGAACCTTGCCTTAGCTTCCCTCAGTGATGGGCTATAACCTGTTAGTTGAAATAAACCCTTTCCTCCCAAGTTCCTTTTGGTCATGGTGCTTATGACAGCAGCAGAGGAGCAAACGTCTAGTGTTCTTACACTAGTGAAAATGCTCGAGGGGAGGAAGGGCCAGGTGAATTAACTTCATCATGAGAATACCTGCCCTCAGGCCACTTACAGCGTCCTAGGCCAAGGTTAATACAGCCAACTAATACAGCTCGATTGAAACAGCAACTCATTTCTTGGGTTCCAGAATGACCATCTGTCAGAATCATCTGGCTGACTGTCAAAAAGTGGGCTTAGTTTTTAGTTATATGGAGTTCAGCCGTGGGGAGAAGGAAAGCAGCAGAGGGAGTCAGTATGAAATGCTGACATGTAATCCCACAGTGCTGAGTTCTGAAAACACGCAGGAAATCAAGGTTGTCTGGGTTCCCAAAGGGCATGTCACCTGTGTCCCCGCCAGCGAAGAAAGGCAATTCACAGGAAACTGAGTGTAGATAGGAAGACAGCAAATATCACCTGTAGACTTAAAAGGAGACTATCATGTCAGATACCCTGTTCTCTACGGCAAAGGATTCCACCAGCTCTAAAACTGAAAATTGGAAGCATGCGTGAATGGGTGCTGGGGGTTGACTGTGCTCTCTCTCTATAGATTTCTTTTTGTCATTAACCTAGAAAAGGCCTCATAATGACTATAATACATAACATTAGGTGTTAGGGACTATAAATATGGACATGATATAAAGTATAGAAGAATGGTTGGAGTGTATAAGTGAATCTTAAGCCAGCTAATAAAAGAGACTTGGGCACCAAGGAAGATTCTAGAATCATTCTCCAGGGGATCTTTATTTATTTTATTTTATGTAAACAAATGTTTTGCCTGCCCATATGTCTGTGCATCATGTGCAATCCTGGTACCTGAGGAGATCAGAAGAGGGGAGAGGATTCCCTGGAACTAGAGTCGCAGGTGGTTATGAGCATCCCTGTGGGTGCTGGGTATCAGTCCTCTGCAAGAGCAAGTGCTCTAAACCCCTGACTTGTCTCTCCAGCCCTTTCCCCACAGCATTTTAAGGGAACCCCTATATTTAGATAAATGTGTGCCATTTTGGCTTAAGCCATTCTCTTGTCTTCACAGAGTCCTTACAAAATGATGGGCATTTTCCAACCTTAACACTGTAGAGTACATGAAATCCATTCCCAAACCTCTTGGGACCACTTTCCTTGCCCACCGAGTCTACTTCCTACTTTTGCCTGAGGTTCAAGGTTATCCACAGCTACACAGGGAGATAGGTGTTAGCCTGGGCTAAAAAGCCTATCTCAAACAGAAATCAGGTCCCGACATGGTTCAGGCTTTTTAGTTGCAAAGCTAGATTTGCATCTGGAGAATGGATAATCTCTGGTGACTCATCTGAAAGGCTTTCTCCTGGGCCCTGGTCAACAGCTGAGTCACTAATTTGCTTAGACTGACAAACTGAACCATGTCTCCCTTCCAAACCTTTCCTTTTCATGTGCCCCATCACTGCCAGGCCATTGCTCACCCCAGAAACAAATGCCCAGAAGGCACCATGCTAGTCTCCTTTCGGTTCAATTCTTTTCCCCGCACTACACTGCTAAAAATAGTAGAAAGCAAAATTTGTAAATTCAGAGGTCTATCTCAGGGCTTCAGACGTACTGTGCAGTGAGCTTCTCTGTGTCTGCTTTAACTTGGCTTTCCTAGCTAGCCAGACACTAAGGTGGTTTGCTGAACTTTCATGCTGCCTTTGATATTTTTCCTTCCATGCCAACAAAAGAGTAAGAAAACATAAGTTGGGTGTTTAAAAAAATGCACCCCTGTGTCTCTGTTCTGCCCACCCCCCCAAAGCAGCCTGCTTCACTTTGACCCTTATCCACAAAGAGAAGCGGTCCTGCCTCCCTTTCTCATGCCTTGTCTTCCTCACTTCCAAAGCCTTACCAAGTTCAAATGTCAAGTTCAAAGCCCAAACTCAAAGGAGAAGCCGCGACCCAGAACTTCTTTCAAAGTCCTCTGTATCTTAGGTCTTCTTCTCATCAAGACGGTGCGTCTCAGGACTGCAGTGACGCCCCACAGCAAGCATGATGCCTTGAGGTCAGATCCCGAACATCCACATAAAAGCCAGAGACAGCAGGAGGACCCCTGGAAATCATTAGCCAGCCAGTCGGGTCAATTGAGAAGTTCCAGATTAAGTAAGAGGCTGTGTCTCAAAAAACTAAGGTAGAGGGACTGGAGAGATGGTTCGGCAGTTAAGACCACACTGGCTGCTCTTTCAGAGGACCCAGGTTCGATTCTGAGCACCCACATGGTAGCTCTCCACCACCTGTGACTCCAGTTCCAGGAGATCTGGTGCCTTCTTTTGGCCTCCTCAGACACCACACATGTGCATGGCACACAGATATACATGCAGATAAAACACCTGTCCAAATAATGTGATATTAAAATTAAAAGGTAGGAGAGACTGGGGAAGAACTCCCAACATCAACCTCTGGCCTCCATGCAACGTGTACACACATGTGCAGACACACAGACACATGGACACATACAAAAGCGGGCAGGACTATGCGTGGTTCGTAAGCAGAATGAGTGTTTGTGAACCAAAGCCTATCCAAAGCCTCAGTGGGGTATAAATAGTAGAGAACCAGTTAGCTATTGCTCCTCCCTAATATTGGGGTGCTGCTTCCGGCCTCACACAAGCTAGGCAAGTATGCTGCCACCGAGACATATTCTCAGCCCTTTAAAACTTTTACTTTGAGCCGAGCGGTAGTGGCGCACACCTTTAATCCCAGCATTCCGGGAGGCAGAGGCAGGCGGATCTCTGTGAGTTCGAGACCAGCCTGGTCTACAGAGCTAGTTCCAGGACAGGCTCCAAAGCCACAGAGAAACCCTGTCTCGAAAAACAAAAAAAAAAAAAAAGAAAGAAAGAAAAAAAACAAACAAACAAAAAAACCTTTTACTTTGAGGCAGACTCTCACTACGTAGTCCAAGCTAGCCTGGTACTCTGAATCATCCTGCCTCAACCTTCTGAGCACCGAGCATGGTTTTCCACATCTGTCTCCCAGATCTGTGAGAGAACTAAATGTTTGGGGTTTTTTGTTGTTGTTGCTGCTGCTGTTGCTTTGGTTTTTCCACACAGGATTTCTCTGGATGGCCCTGGCTATCCTAGAACTCACTTTGTAGACCAGGCTGGCCTCAAACTCAGAGATCCACCTGCCTCTGCCACCCAAGTGCTGGGATTAAAGGCATAACCACCACTGCCCAGCTATAAATGTTTGTTTTAAGCTAATTAATTTGCAGTAATTTATTATGACAGTCCCCAGACACTAACTTACTTCTCACCTGAACCTCCTGGCTTTGTCTTACAGTTGAGCCACACCTTGACCCGCAGACTTCTATATAGCAAATGTTTACACACAGAATGAACCCCTGGGACCTGAAGTGGGATCTGAGGCAAAATGATCAACATCAATAGCACCCTACAGACATACACTCAGGACCACATTCCCTGGGTATTCTCCATCACTCCACCTGACCTGACCCAGCCCGATCTTTCCAGAGCTAAGCTCAATAAGCTTCGGCCTTGGGGACATCCCTGTCCTTATTTCTCTGATCCACACCCTACTCATCTTCAGGTTTTAAGTACCACACCACCTTCTATAGGAAGTATCCTTGACTCCATCCCACACCGCTGTGTTGGGTTCTCTTTCTCATGGCTGCTACAGCATTCCTGACGAAAGCAACTTAAGCCAGGGAGAGTTCATTTGGTCTTACAGTTGGAGGGTACCTCATAGAGGCAGGAGTGTGAAGCCGCTGGGTCACACTCCACACTCTCCACAGTCAGGAAATGGAGAGAGATGAACGCTGGTGCTCAGCTGTGTCCGATTCATAAGGACAAACGGCTAACGGAGGTGCTTATTAGCATACCAAAGTGTCTGCTGTCCTCCCAGGCTCACTCAGCCTGCCTCACCCCTTCCCACCCCTGCCCCTACCCTAAACTCCAGCTCATGGGCTTCCCTTCCCCCAACTTCCCATTCTATAAAACCCTGCCATTTTGATCACGCACTCTCTTGGCGCTTGGTTCCCTCTCTTGGCCCATTCTCCTCTCTGCTCTCTCTCTTATCTTCCCTTCCCTCGCCTCCCCTCTCATAGCCTGGTTCAATCTGCTGGCCTTGTTTGTTCTACTCCTTTCTCTCCCTGCTCTGGACTCTTCCAGATGCCTCTGTCTGTACTCCCCTCACGTCTACAACAAAAATCTCTTTAGCCACACCTTGGAGCATTCATGTCATCATTTCACACAGGCTGGCCTTCTCTTTTTTTATGCGGTCTGGCCCCCCAGCCCATAAAATGGTATTGCCCCACTTCAACTAACCCCATCTAGGAATTACCCCCCAAACATACGCAGAGCCCCGTCTCCCGGATGATTCTAGATCCTGTCAAGTTAATAACGTTAACCATCAACATGAGCAAAGGTGCTTTGGGTTAGAAGTACTCAAAGAACCAACTCAAACAATAGGGGGATTTCTTGACTCGTGGCCCAAAAAAAAAAAACAAGAATCAGAAAAGCTAGGTAAGGGGTCATCTGATGGTTCAGGGACTAGCTTCTGTGTCTTCGCTCACACTCTGCAGTTTGCCAGCAGCACCTTGGCTGGCTCTTTTGCCTTGTTAACAAATGCCCCGGGCAGTTTCAGCAGCCTCTCTCCCCACCCACAGCTCAGAGACGTTGATCTTCACCTCCGTTAGTTCCACTTGGAAGGTACAGTCACTTTTGAATCAACCACCTTCTCCACAACCAAGTGGTCCTTGAATAAACAGGATGTGGAGATGTGCAAACTGAACGTCCATCTTGACCACTCCCTCTTCATGGGCCAGCTCCTCCATGATCGTCCTTGTCAGGTATTTTATTTTAGCATCTGTACCTCACTCACAAGACTGTCAGTCCTTCGGGAGCAGTACCTTTGTCATCACATCTAGGCTTCAAATGGACCTTCCATGTGGCTGCTGTTCAATCAAGTTTTGTTAGAGTAAATACATTTTGTGTGTGTGTGTGCATGCGTACACACGCACGTGCACACACACACATAAATGTTCTTTCAAACGTATTCAGGTACATGATGTGGCAAGATAAGGCCAAGTGCACATGTGTGTTCATACAAGTGTAGGCCAGAGGTCAACCACAGATGTCATTTCTCAGGCGCTGTCTGACATGGTTTTTGAGACACAGTTTCTCACTGCCAAGAACTTGCTGACTGGATCCCAGTGAACCTAGGGATCCCCTGTCTCTGTCTCTGGCATCATGCCCTGGGAGTTTTTATATGGGCTCTGGTATTGAACTCAGGTCTTCGTGATTGCAAAGCAAACACTTCACTGAATGATCCGTCTCTCCAGCCCTGAGTGACATTTTAAAAAGGAAATAAAAAAGAGTTGTTTACATACTTCCAAATTCCCAAAGGATCCTGTTACCCCACCCCCACACATGATTAATCCCTTCTCCAGTAAAGGAGGCTAATCACAGGCAACAAAAAGGCTCCCACGTGCTGGAACCTGATACATTCAGAACATTCTAGTCATTTTAAAGCTAAGTCCAATGTCCCCTGCATTTTTTGTGTATGAATGTGAACAGAATTATAAATAGAAATGGAAAAACAGTGAGACTATGTGAACTCAGTTGGCGGGGGCCTTGGATCCAGCCCCCCAAATATAGCCGGCTGACAGTTCACCACAGGCAGCTTTTTTTGTTTTGAATTCAACTCAGCTCATCATTTTATACATTCTGAGCAGCCATCCTGAATATTTGTTCAATAGTACATTTTTTCCCACTTTTATTTTTCCCCCAAGTGTGTGGCTTTTTCTTTAAAAAAAAAAAAGATGAGTAGCTCAGGCAGATAAATATATACTCTGGCAGTTGGCATAATACAATTCTCTATAGGCAGTTCTGTCTCATGTTTGTGGGGTTGGTTTAAATTTGGAAGCTTCCGGAAGGCCTTAGTCCCATGCTCCTTTTCCCATAACTTAAGTCGGTGGCAGGAGTCCTGAGAAGAGAGCCAGATAGACAGAAAGGGAAGCTCAGCCCGGAGGTTCTCAAGAGAGAAGGCTTTGGGGAATCTTTATGACCCATCTAGTGACCACCACAAATAGGCAGTTCTAGAACTTTCCCAGCACCCCGCACTGTTCCAGAACTTTCCCAGCACCCCACACTGTTGTTCCGCCTATGTTTCTCTCCTCTGCTTCCCCCACTCCAAACCCCACACAGCCCCCCAGGGCTAGCCCCACTTCAGGATATGACGTGTCTGATTATAGTTGATTCAGGCATTCCCCAGTGTACAGTGGCCCACACTGAAAATGTCAACACTATCTCGAGACTTTCCTGTGGTGTCGTGTCATTAATGAGGGGTTAGATTTCTAAGCCGGACCATACACGTCTGTCTTGGTCTCCCTGTCGCTGCAATAGAAAACTGACAAACCAACTTAAGGGAGAAAGGGCTTTTTTTCTGACTCACAGGGCAGTCTGGGAAGCAGGATTTTGAAGCACCTGGTTCACATCACATCCACAACAGGAAGCCGAGAGTGAATGTCCGCTACTGCTCAGTTCTCTTTCTCTACGCAGGGCAGGATCTGGCAGAGTTTGGTGCCATCCACAATGGGCAGATCTTCCAACCTCAATTAGCATAACCAAGCTAATACTTAACAGAGCTTCCTAGAGACCTGTCACCCAAGCGATTCTAGATACTATCAAATTGACAATTAATACTGGCCAATCACAATATCCATGTTGCCCAAATGGGCTAGTGATGCCCCTATGGGAGCCTTTAAAAAGGAGTGGACCTGACTGAATTCATGACTTTTTTTTCTCAGGACCTCTTTCTTCCCATCGCTGATGCTTGGTGGATTCCAGGGATGAGCCACCATGAAATCAAAGGCCACACATTCCTGAGTATCTGCCATAGTCCCAGGTTGCCAATATCTAGGTCTCCTCATAAGTAGGAAAGGAGGGCTGGAGAGATGGCTCAGTGGTTAAGAGCATCTTAACCAGAGGACCAGAGTTCAATTCCCAGCAACCACATAGCAACTCACAACTGTCTATAACTCCCGTTCCAGGGGACCTGACACACTCATACAGACATGCATATAGACAAAACACCAGTGCACATAAAATAAAACTAAATAAAATTTTAAAATATGTTTAGAAAGTAGAAAAGGAAAGAGAAACTCCTATGACTTTTGAGTGTAGTCAGACTCTCTCTGTACCACCAACTCCCAAATAAGTATGAAAACTTGGCCTTTGCTTAGGCTTGTTCCCAACTAAGTTTTTAACTTGTTTATATTAATTAACTTGTTTATATTAATCTATGTTCTGCCAGGTGGCTTATTACCTGTCCTCCATACTATACACCCAAATTCCTCCAAGTACTGTTGGTGAATCCCCCCACCCTCGCCCCCCACCTCTCAGATTCTTCCCAGAGTTCCTCTCTCTGCCTGGAAGCCCCACCTGTCTTCTCCTGCCTAACATTTGGCCATTCAGCTCTTTATTAAAGAAGGTACATTAGGCAAGTGAGGTAAAACAGAGACATTTTTACACAATGTGATCAAATATCCCACAACACTTGAAGTCCAGAATATCTTGGTCATATGGAACCATCAATTGGCTTTGTTAGTCCTGTGTTCTTCCATGGTCATACTTGATAGGGGATAGGACAATATAAAACCTCCTTGGATTAAGGCAGAGAAGCCATTGAAGGACATTCCCATGTTTTGAAATAGGCACAGGAAACTAAAAATGACTTCAAATGTCCTCTCTTTCAGCTCCAGTATCATTCTAGCTCCCCCTGGCCATGAATAATCCGTTAACAATTCTCGTTAGTATTCCAGAAGATTGGAACGCTTGAGTCTCTATATCAGCTGATATCAAGCTAAGCCCCACCCACCTGCCACTCAGCTGCTTCCATAATGGAGTTCTAGTTTCATTTCTGTTGCTTCAGTAGAAAATACCATGACCAAAAGCAGCACAGGGGAGGAAGGGCTTATTTGACTTACAGCTGAAGTTACTGTGACTCCAGACCACAGCCAAAGTAGCAACTCAAGCAGCCAGTCACAGCACATCCACAGTCAAGAGCAGAGAAAGACAAATGAATCGTCTCTTCCTGCTAGTACGCCACAAGCTTTCATCACTTAGTACAGTTCAGGACCACCCACCCAGGAAACGGTGCTACCCACAACAGAGTGGGGCTTCCCATAGCAATTAACAATCAAAACAATCCCTTACAGACACACTCACGAGTCAACTTGATTTAGGCAATTCCTCATTTAAGGCTTTCTTTCTAGGTGAATTCAGGTTGTGATGAGTTGACATTTCAAATGAATCTAGGTACAGGTGAAAGGACTCAGTGGTTAAGAGCATGTACTGCTCTTGCCAAAGACCCAAATTCAGTGCCCAGTGCCTACCTCAGGTACCTTCCACCCTTCTGGAACCCCGGCTCCAGGGATTCTGATACCCTCTTCTGGATGCCTCAGGCACCTGCTCATGTATATGCACTGTTCTAGCTGGTTTGATGTCAACTTGACACAATCTAGAGTCATCAGAGATGAGGGAGTCCCAATTAAGAAAATTCCTCCAAAAGCTTGGGCTGTATTCAAGCCTGTAGGGCATTTTCTTAATTAGTGATTGATGGGGAGAACCCAAGATGTGGGTGGTTCCATCCCTTAGCAGGTGGTCCTGGGTTCTATAAGAAAGCAGGCTGAACAAGCCATGAGGAGCAAGTCAGTAAGCAGCACCCTTTCATGGCCTCTGCATCAGCTACTGCCTCCAGGTTCCTGCCCTGTTTGAGTTCCTGTTTTGGCTTCCTTTGAGAATGATATGGAAGCGTGAGCCAAATAAACCCTTTCTTCCCCAAGATGCTTTTGGTCATGGTGTTTCATCATTGCAATAGCAGCCCTAACTAAGACTTACACATAAATTAAAAAAAAAAAAATCACTTTAAAACAAGCAAAAATCCTAACCAGCACACATGGTTACAGACTGGTTCTCAACTGTCCCCTGTGCTGCCAACAGTGCAAAAAACCCACGGATGGGACAGAACCTGCTCTGAAGGACCACAATACAGATGTGTACCTCTGTGGCATTTATCAGAGCATGGTAGCAGCACCTCTGAGGCTTTCGTACTGTGTCCAATCACAGAGTTTCATCTTACAATGGCGTAGGACTTTTCCAGAAAAAAACACACACAAGAAACAATGGTTTTGCCAGTGGACAAAAACTGAGTCACAGCTGTGATAGTGCTGGTGGAGTGGGGGAGGGGAGCTGAGGGATCTATGGGCCTGGGAGAATCTTATTATTCTTGTCGCTTTTAATAATGCGAGTAGTGGAGTCATATTGCACTTTTTTCCCAGTTTTTTTCATAGATGTTCCCTCCTTTGATTTCCACACTGTACCCCTGACGTAGGACAGCCTAGGATATTCATTGAAGTTGAATGAAGAAACTGGAGGCTCAGCAAAGTGTTGTAGGAGGCCACAGGAAAAATCAGGCTTGATTTTCAAACTAAGTAATACTAGGAAGGATTGCATCATTAGCATCCCAGCAAGCAGCCATGGCACTCTGTGAAGAGGAGATCCATCACCACATCCACACCACAGCCACCATACCCACCGCTGGCAAAACTATCACCACCAATACTGTTACCATCATCTCCAGGAGAGCCACAAAGGGACTCTTTACAAAACTGTGGCTAGGGTTAAGGGCACCCACGCAGGGATAGTGACGGGTCAACCAGAAGAAACAAGAAAAAGCCCTTGCCACCCATGTGCCTGCAGGAGCCAAAAGGGAGGACAGGGTCTATCAGAGCTGTTAAGAGCTCTGCCTGTAGGACGGAGCCACTAGAAGAGAGCTGGGAGAAGGGCAAGAAAGGGTTTCCTTCCTCTCACCCCTCCCACTTCCTGCTGGTGCCTCCCATTGGCCAAAAGCAACTGGAAGCCAGTTGCATTGAGTCAGTGAGGTCAGCTTCCCACAGCCAGAAGCCTGTGCGTAAGTAAGCGTGTGGAGCAGACCAGAGGAAATGGAAGGTATCCAACAATGATCTAGCATGCGCTTATTTCATGGCAGAGACCACACCAGGGAGTTTACACGGTGGTTTCCTGTCACCTTTGCCCCCATCCTGTGCCGTGGGCTACACAATCTCAGCTGCCCAACTCTGGTAAAACAAAGCCTTATTTTTCTAGACTTTTATTTCATTTCTATATTGAACCTCCACATTGGTGAGTGGTAGAAACCTTATCTCCATCCACATATTAAAAGTGGTTTGGTTTGGTTTGTTTTACGTTGTTTTGGGTGGGACCAGGGGATTAAACTCAGTGCCTCCATCCACTGTGGTTTTGCCACTGACAACATGAATCCTAAGTTTTCCCAGGGACTTCAGGTGGGTTCACCGGGCTTCCACGGGGTGGAGTCAACACTTGCTTTCATATCCGTTTCAACACCAGCATCTCTCAAGGTGTCTTCATTGACATCTAGATTCTTGTCACTGGGTCAAAGTCATAATGGCCTGCCATACTTCATGACCCCTCTAGACTCCCTTCTCTTCAGGTCCTCTAAGGAATTTACTTGTCTGCTGCCCATAGTGTCATGAAGGCGGGAATGGTGCACGGGCCAGTGGCGGTGGATACAGTAGAGGACACACAGGAGTAGGGTAATGACTCAGGCTTTCAAAAAAGAGCGAAGGGGGTACAGAAGAAGAAAGGTGCCAAGTGATGTGACTGGCCTTGAAACTCATAAATAGGTTGGTGCCCTATGGGGTAAAAGCAATCAGAGTAGAAAAAAAAAACAAAACAAGAAAGCCTTTGATCTAGTCTCCATCCTGAGCCTCAGCCAAGGGAGTATAAAATAAAAGCAGCACCCGTCCCGGGGATGAGATAAGAATGTTCCATGTATGCCCTTAAGTAACTCAAGGGTGATTTATTGTGTCTCCATTTAACTGTCTGATCTGGGTCCTGCAGAAGCCAGAAGGAACCTGCTAAACATGACCCCCACAGTGGCTTTGCAAGAACTTACATATGGCTTAAGCAGGTGGCCTTTGATCTAATGAGTGCATTCTTTTTCACACCAATCAGAAAGGATCAGAAACATTTTGTGTTCACATGGAATAGCCAATAATACACATTCATAGTTCCATCCTGAGTCTCTCTGGCTCTCTTAATCTCTGTCATAATACAGAGAGGGGAAATCTGGATCAGAAGGGTCACAGAGCATCTTGTTGACCTGTTTCATTTGTTTGTTTTTTGTTTCATTTTGTTTTGCTTTTTGAGACAGGGTCTCTCACTGTGCAGCCCAGGCTGGCCTGGAAGTTCATAAGTAGCCCTGGTGGACCTCAAACACAGACAGTCCTCCTGCTCACCCTCCCAAGTACTGGGATTACAGGTATGTGCCCCAACATATCACTGATCCATTGCACCGATGGATCTTTCAAATTTGCCAGGATGAGGAAAGGGTATGTAGCCTGGAGGACTGAATAATGCATATATGCTCGTGAATATTTAGAAACCAGTGTATCAATAAAGTTCTGATGGGAGCAGTGGCCAGGCGCGTGCTGGGGAGCTTCTCCAAAGAAAGTCATAATTGTTAATTGTTATAGCTCCCACCACCAAGGAATCACGATGTCCACAGGCCTCCTGGACCCCACAGCTAGGAATATGATTCAAGGGGACATGGAAGGCTGCTAGCTTTGGGTGGCCCGGGGTAGGACAGGGTCTGTAGCAGATTCAGGCTGCAGAGCAACCTTCCTGCTTGCACTGTGTAAATGAGCCAACCCTGTAGTAATGGAGGTGTTAGTGGGACAGAGAATGCATACCTTTTGCCAAATAGCTCCTGCTGTGTTACTGGGCCCTGGTAGGAAGCAAAGAGTTATCCATGGAATGCCCCATGATCTGGTTATTTAGCCAGGTGATGGAAAGGAACAAGGGTCATGCCTGAGCTGAGAGAGATGCGTCAGGAAAGTTGTTTGAACTGGTATCCACAAACCTGTATGTGATGGCTAATGCCATCAGCATGAATGGATCTTGTATACAGAAGTTTCTGTCCCTCTCAGTCTCACAGCCATTCAGTCCCAAATAAACACAGAAACTTATATTAATTATAAACTGTTTGGCCTATTGTTCAAGCTTATTACTAACTACATCTTACAACTTAAATTAATGTGACTTAGTACCTTTCTCAGTAAGGCATTCTCATTTTGCTTCCTCTGCATCTGGCTTGTGACTGCGTCTCTGCCCTTCCTCTTCCCAGAATTCTCCTAGTCTGATTGCCCCACCTATGCGTCCTGCCTGGGTATTGGCCAATCAGCGTTTTATTAAACCAATGCAAGTGACAAATCTTGATAGTGTACAAAAGCATTATCCCATAGCAGGGTCTAGAATCAGCGAGGATACAAACATCTGGGCATGTACAGGAAGGAGTTTTGGGACTTAATTAGCCGTGGTAAGAAGACCTATTGTAGATTGGAGCATTTCATGGGCTAGGGCCCCACACTGCATAAAAGGAAGAAAGTGGGCTGGCACAGCGATCACCTCTCTCTACTTCCTGAGTGTGGATGACGCAGAGTGACCAACTGCCTTCCCCACCATGATGGACTACATCCTCCAACTGTGAATCAAAATAAACACTTCCTTCCTTAAGTTGCTTTTCTCGGGCATTTTATTACCACCACGATGAAAGTAACTAATATGACATGACATGCCCACAGTTATGCCAGCATGCCTTCCTCATCG
Organism: Ondatra zibethicus; assembly: GCA_004026605.1. Taxonomy (NCBI): domain Eukaryota; kingdom Metazoa; phylum Chordata; class Mammalia; order Rodentia; family Cricetidae; genus Ondatra; species Ondatra zibethicus. Next base: position 83,531 of record PVIU01003273.1, read on the forward strand.
CATCATCTCTATGGCCGTCCATTGGCCATTGGCGGGGAGAAGAGCAGGGAGTCACAGCAGACTGACTGAAGGATAAGGAAGATCCTGAATTTGATTTGCAAATAGGTTGGCTTTACCTGTGGCTGCAAACTGAAGCTGCAGGATATTTGCCTTATAATAACACCCCTGGATGGGCATTAGTGACCCTAGGCTGTGCCCTAGACATGCACTGTGTGTGCGTGTGCGTGTGTGATATAGAAGGATGGAGACAGCAGGCAGCGGGTATGGGAAAGGGATATATTCATAGCTAGAGTATATGCATATGGACACAGAAAACCTAGGTGTTTGTATCCTGTGTTAATAATCAGGAAGCATTAATCATGAAAGGCTATTAAATAACCAAGTAGGTAAAATAGCTCCCCCATTGCAGAATGAGCCCAGAAACTGTAGAAACACACAAACAGATGGCCGCAGAGGCAGAAACTTGGGTGGATTAACCACATCGCCCCTACTCACCAAGCTCATGCCACCTGAGAGCTTGCTGCTCTGCCACAAGGAACACAGTCGGGAAACTGAGGCTGAGGTCCCTGTGGTTCCCTGAAGCAACTTCCGAGTGGTCTAGCAGTGACTGAACTGGAGAGACTCTTCTGCCACGCAGGACGCTCCAAACAGGCAGTCTGCACTCTGCAGCTGCCTGCTGGGCTGACCATGCATTAGTTCACAAGACCTGCATGGCAGTAGGAAGCTGTTGCAATCATTTCTGCTCTTTGCCTTCGGCCCTTGGCAGGTGTCACACCAACTTGGCTGTCTGGAGATATTTATTGACCTCTTGGCCCTTCACAAATATTACTCGCCGGGGAACCAACCCCCTTGCAGCCTTCACTCTGCTTCAGCACCTGGTTCTCAGAGGCCATGACACACCATGGTCACGTGCTCTGGAATTCCTTAGCAGTGACATCAAGAGTGCCAGCTGTTACCAGGGTTCGGGGGGGGGGGGGGGTCATTGCTCAATCTTGTCCCAGAGACTAGCTCACATTCTGGTGTGCAAACCCTGTGACCTGACAGCAGGGCCAGCGAGTGAACTGTAGTTAGATCTCAGACCCAGAGTACATGAGGCCCCCCTTGTGGGTGCAAACGTGATGTCCGCTGCAAGAGAAGGAGGCAGCAGAGAGCCACAGGGAGAAGCCAGCTTTCTCATTTGACAACTTCCTCGCAGGAAATTCTGAGGATTCCGAGAATTCTAAATTTGAATCTGGCCTTTCAGGGTGTCAAGGTAGGTGGATGGAACATTATGTAACAGTGTCTTTGCTTGACTGATGACTTTCAAAGTGTTTATTTTAGACATTTAAACTCAGGCTGCAGAGATGGCTCAGTGGTTAAGAGCACGTACTACTTTTCTAGAGGATCTGAGTTCAATTCCCAGCACCCACATCAGACAGCTTGGAACTGCCTGTAACTCAGCCTGGAGGGGATCTGACACTATTGACCTACACAAGCACCTGTACACACTTATACATAGATTTAAAAATAGTAAAAATATATTTTAAAGAACATTTAAATTCCTGAAAATGTTAGGAGTGAGCCTCAGGATTCATTTCCTTTGGGTCTGTAGGATGTAGTGATGGTTTCAAAATCGCTTCAGCTATCACTAGTCGTCCTGCAGAAAGAAGGGCTTCTGCGAACCTTCCTGAGATCTTTCACGCCCTCTCACCAGGCATACAGACAGTGCAGGAAGTCACTTAGACTTAGAAGTCACCCTGAGATGACTGAAGTGGCATCTAAAGTAAGCAACAAGTCAGATGTCCATGAAAGAGTCTTCCAATAATGAAGACAAATTCAAACGTAAGCAGAAAATTCATTCCTCATACTCATAATCAAGACTCTGAGGCAGGCGGAACTCTGTGAGTTCGAGGCCAGCCTGGTCTACAGAGTGAGCTCCAGAACAACCAGGACTTTTCACAGGAAAACTCTGTTGCAAAAAGCCAAAAAACAAAACAAACAAACAAATCCACAAAAACAACAACAACTCAGAGATAAGGGGGGAGGGGAATAACAGTAGTTCAATGGCAGAATACCTGGCATCTTCAAGTCTCTTGTTCCCGTCTCCAGCCCCACCAAACAGAAAACAAGCAAAAGCCCACCACTTGCCAAACCAGCCAAGGCGATATAGCAAGATCCTATCTCAAAAACAAAAAGAAAGGCAGCCCTCGGGAGGCAGAGGCAGGCAAATCTCCATGAGTTTAAGGCCAGCATGGTCTACGAAGGTAGTTCCAGGACAGTCAAGACTACACAAAGAAACCCTGTCTCAGAAAAATAAATAAATAAAATCAAGAACAAAACCAAAAGGAAACAATCAAAAACCCCTAGGTCTGCGATGTGGCTCAGTTGGTAGAGTGCTTACTCAGCATCCACGAAACCCTGGGTTCAATTCTTAGTACCCTATAAACTAAGCAGGGTGGTGTGTGTGCCTAGAATCCTACCATGTATGAAGTGGAAAGTGAACGATCAGAAGTTCAAGGTCAAAGGTTTTGAGGCCAGCGTGGTATACATGAGACCCTGTCTCTAACTATGTAAATAAATAAATAAATAAATAAACAAGCCAAACCCTCATAATTATTGATAATAAAAAACAAATTTCAACCAACCATACTGATGAAGAGACTGAATTAACTTAATTATCTAAGTAAATTTTACTGTATTGTTGCCATATAAAGAGTCTATCAGCTATAAGCATCAGACCAGAAATGTAGGCAGAAGTAAGGTTGCTGGAGAAATGGCTCATAGGTTAAAATTACTTGCTGCTTTTTCAGAGAACTCAGGATCAATTCCCTGCACCCATACAGGGCAGTTTACAACTGCCAGTAAGGTCAGTTCCAGGGGATCCAATGTCTTCTTCTGGCCTCTGTAGGCTCTGAAACACAGTGAGCATACACACATAAATAATAATTAATAATAATCATAATAATAGCCTGATATTGGCACATACCTGTAATCCCAGCACTAGGGAGGCAGTTAACAAGGGGATTTCTGTGAGTCTGAGTCTGATCTACATAGAAAATTCCAGACCAGTCAGGGAAATATATATATATATATATATATATATATATATGTGTGTGTGTGTGTGTGTGTGTGTGTGTGTGTGTGTGTGTGTGTGTATCTTGTCTCAATAATAACAATAATAATTATCATCACCTAAAAGTTATTTTTAAACATAATCATGCAAGACAGTTATAAACACAGTTTATTTTAGATTTTGTGATATTTATAGTGTTTTCTAGGCTTTTTGTTTTTATGATTTTTGTATTTGTTATTGAGTGAGATTAGACTGTACACGGAGGTCAGAGAAAAACCTTCTGGAGTCAGTTCTTGCCTTCCACCTTGTTTCTGAGGGAGGATCTCGAGTAATCTTTCTGCTGCTCTGTATACTCCGGGCTAGCTGACCTGAGAGCTTCTAAGAGGTCCTCCTGCCTCCTCGTCCAGTCTCACAGTAGGAGTGCAGGGATTACAGATAGGAGCCACCACATCTGTCTTTCTGTGGGTTCCTGCTGAGCCATCTCACTGATGCCAGATTTTCTCTTGATGTATTTGTTTTTGGATAGCCTAAGCAAATATTCCTGTCAGGATTGGGATGTAACCTAGTGGTGGAGTACTTACTTGCCCAGCACCCTTCGCCAACCAAATCTTTTTTTTTTTTTTATTAAATGTGCATTGGTGTTTGACCTTCATGTCTCTATGACGGTATCGGAACCACTGGAACTTATGTTACAGATGGTTGTGAGCTGCCATGTGGGTGTTGGAATTGAACCCCAGTCCTCTGGAAGAGCAATCAGTGCTCTTAACCGCTGAGCCATCTCTCCAGCCTGCTCTTCTTTCTCTTAAAGGGCCCTCCATAATGACTAAATGTCAGGCCCCCTGAACCTGGATCCACTCCTGAAAACTTGTCGTGACTTTGGGAGGCAGAGTGGATTGCCCCTGGTTTACAGAGAAATCAAGGACTGGGGTGAAGTTGCTCACCCACTCTGAGTCTGGGTTGTTTTCTGCTGGATTCTGCTATCTCCAGGCTTCAACTTGCCTGGAGTTTGGACCCTCTATTCACTCCAGCTCCCCAAGTTCCCGCAGGGAAAGCCAGAAGGACTCTGGGGAGAAACAGGCCTCAGCAGCGAGCCTCTGTCAAGAGCATCCAGCTCTGCTACAGCCCACACAAGGAGGTGGGGATGGAGAAACACAAACCCGAGCCAAGTGACACAAACAGCCAGCTTCTTCAAGAGTGTGAGACAGGTGCACTCAGGACCCTGGACCTCATACAAACACTGGTATGGCTTCCACGCTGCTTGATCACATGATCAAGAGGAGAAAGAACAGACTGTGGAAGGATTTCATGTCTGTACTTTCAGGCTCCCGAAACAGCCCCATTTTGCAAAGAAATGGCTTAGCTGTGTATAGCCAAGACCACACCCGGTTTCAGGATTGCTGCCAAACGGCCTGACTGACCACTCATCTTTGGCCTTGGGCCTATGGACACTCCTTTTGTTAACCAAGGCTCTTGAGAATCAATTACAGAAGCCTTGCCTATCCTGTGTAACCCCACAGAGTCAATCCATAATCCAGCAAACAAAATATATTTTTAAAATATTAAAGTAAAATCATAAAAGCATTGCCTCTGAGAACAAAGAGTACCTAAATGTCATTGGAGGGTATGAGTCGTAAAGGTTGACTCTGGTAAAGTATTGACAAGATGAAAATGTATACAAGGGTCTGGAGAGATGGCTCAACAGTTAACTGCTCTTATGGAAGACCCAAGTTCACATCCCAGCATCCACATCAGGTGGCCCATAATCCCCTGTAACTTCAGCTCCAGGGACCTGATGCCCTCTTCTGGCCTCCAATGGTAACAGCGTACACTTGCACATACCCACATACATACACACACATATTTAAGCTATAACCAGGGACTGGAGAAATGGGTCAGCAGTTAAGAGTACTTTTTGCTCTTCCAGACAACCAAGGTTTGATTCCCAGACCCCATTTGGCGGTTCACAATCAATCATCTGTAACTCCAGTTCCTGGAGATTTGAAGTCTTCTCCTGGCCTCCATGGCCATGCACAAGGTGTACAGACATACATGCAGGAAAACACCCATACACATAAAATAACATGAAAATAATTAAATACACAGACATGTTAGATAAAAAGAAATCTTTAAAAATCATATCAGTGGGGATATTATAGTAGCTTTTTTTCCAAAAATGAGCTGTATACAACTTGAGAGTCACCATCTTGGCTAAGGTTGTATCATTGATATGGTTAAGATCTCCCTCTTTCGTGAAGTGATGGAGACCGTGACAATACTGGCCCACAGTTGTTGGGTGTTGCCATGTGCTGAGTGGACATTGCGCAGTGTATCTCACTTAACCACTGTAAAAACCTTAAGAGATAGACACTGTTGTTAAACCAACTTTGCTTTTGAAAGAGCCGGCTTAGGGATAGCCCAGTGTGCCCCTGCCCCCATAGCCACACGTCCTGAGTCAGGATTTGAACCCAGCCAGTCTGATTTTATCAGGCATACTCATCACCATCCCATCATCCTGCTGCAGTAGACTAAAAGGGATCTTAGAATTTTTGTCTGTTATCTCTCAGAATAAAGGTCTGGACTGGGGATGAGGGGATGGGGGGGCTGGAGTGCTTGCCTTGTATGCATGAGGCTCCGGATTCCATCCCCCAGCACTGCAAATACTAGGCACGGTGGCACTCCAGCATTTAGGAAATGTGGGCAGGAGGATCAGAAGTTCAAAGTCATTCTTGGCTTCCTGATGAGTTCAAGGCCAGCTTGGGCTACATGACCCTATCTAAAAAGACTAATAATAAATAAGATAGGATGAACCTAATGTTTTCTTCACCAACTTCAGTAGCCGGACATCTGAAGGCCTGAGAGCAGACCGTTTGAAGCAAAGGATGCTTATGGGGGTGAGGGGAGGGGTAACCCATTGTCGTCCTGGTCAGATGGACACGGCACTAGATAAAAAGAAGTCCTGCCGGCTGAACCTTCGGCGTTTGTGACACACAGGCATCTGGGGATTTCCCTTGGTGTAGACAATAGCTGACTTGAGGATGAATTCTGAAAATAATTCCAACCTGCATTCCCGGGGACATCCTGCCTTTGACAATGCACTTCTGTGCAGCCCCAAGAACAAGGCTGCATTCCTCTGCTCGGTGGGAATTTCCAGCACTGCGGGAGAAGGGGGCTGGAGGCTCCACCTCCTCCCACTCAAGGACAGGCTTCCAGGTTGGCTGTCTCCATGGTGAAGGTGAGAAGAAGAGAGAGGTTGGATAATTTCCATGGCAACGACACAGGAGTGGTGGTTTCCTTGGCAACAGTGGGAAGGTAGAAGCAGCTGGGCTTAAAAGATCCCTCCCCCATCCCAGCTCCTTCACCACAGAGACCATGTGGCAATAAAGACGCTTGCTACTGGGATAGAGGACCAGTGTTCTGTTCCATCTGGGCTCTGGGATCAGAAAGACTATTTGGAGCACATCATTTCATTATGTGGTTTCTCATCTATAACATCTATTATTATTCTATAATAATAGAAGTAGTTGAGTTGGATGGTGAGAAATGTCAACACGAAACTGGATATGCGGCAGCCACGGTAAAGCTCAGTGCCATGATTACCACACAGCCATTACCATTATTGCTGTGATGCAGAGGGAGCAAATCAGATTTTATGAAACCATCCAAAAAACAAGGAGGCTGGGGGTCAGGGGCCAGATGGGTCATCCTGAGTCTTGCTGGTCAAGATCTGGTATCGGGGCTGGATGCTAAGCACTGGGACTGAAGAGCCAACCTTCTTCTTCCTCATCCTCCTCTTTTTCTCCTCCTCCTCCTTTTAAAAAAATAATAATTTAATTTTATATGTATGAATGTTTTGCCTGCACATATGTCTGTTCACCATATGTATGCCTAGTCTGCCCACAGGTGCCAAAAGAGGGTGTAAGATTCTTTGGAACTGGAGTTATAGATAGTTGTGAGCCACCACGTAGGTATCAGGAATCTATTGTGGATCCTCTGGAAGAGCAGCCAGTGCTCTCAGCCACTGAACCATCTATCCAGGCACTCAACGTTCTTCTTGCAACCTACCCATGATTCTCACACTGCAGTCTTGCTTGCCAGAGTGGGATGCCTTTGTCTCCGTTCCTTAACCCTCAGAGACACCCCCCCCAGCAGAACTTCTACACCTGTTCCTTCCCCCATACAACCCATGCTTTGCACCCTAAGCCTCAAGTTCACAGTAGAGGCCATGCATGCAGTAAGTAAGTACAGTAACAGAGGAGTGAACTTATCCAGTGATGTCTCCCAACCCATCAACTACTGATTATCAGTTTAAACCACAATCTAGTACCTGAAGATTATCAGGTACCCTGCTGTGTTCCTGAGTGACTTGACCATTACAAGGCTCTTATGGCCTTCCTGAATCATATAATATATGAATTCCTATGGCTTTGTTCTGCCATCTATTTTGCTTAGAAAATAAGGCATCACCCTTAGAAGACAAACAGCCTGGAGACCAACCTGATGCTTAGAATCCAATCCTAAATTCTGCTATGTTCTAGCAGTGTGACTTTGGGTGAATCAACTTCCCAAGCTTCACTTTTCTGATATATAAATTTCTTTTTCTTGTTGTTGTTGTTGTTTTTGTTTTTTTGAGACAGGGTTTCTTCGTGTAGCCCTGGCTGTCCTGGAACTTGCTCTGTAGACCAGGCTGGCCTCAAACTCACAGAGATCCACCTGCCTCTGTCTCCTAAATGCTGGGATTAAAGGTGTGAGCCATCACCACCCAGTCTGATATATAAATTTCTTATGACACTATTTCTCCACAGATTTGTGCAGTTAAGAGATAATATATATGGCTAATAATATCTATGTATTATCATGATAATATTATGTTATTGATATGATGGTATGAAAATATATGTGATATATTATATGATAACATAAGAAGATATGAAATATATTATAATATGTATGTATTTATACATCATCTTTAATCCCAGCACACCTTTAGTCCCATCAATCCAGAGGCAGAGGTAAAGGCAGAAAGACCTCTATGAGTTTGAAGCCAGTCTGTGGGAATGTCTAGGGGGATTTTCTTGATTATTAATTGATGTAGAATGATCCGAGGCTGTGTATTAAATAAATAAATAAAAGTAGCCTTCCTCTGTGCTTTCTGCTGCAAGTCTCTGCCTGAGGTCCTGACCTGACTTCCTTCAGGGCTGCACTGTGACCTGGAGCTGTAAGCTGAAAGCACCCTTTCCTTCCCAGGTGGCTTTTGGTCATGGGATTTGTCATGGCAGCAGAATGAAGCTAGAGCCCACACATACATGCTAACTAATACACAGATGCAGAATCCCAGGACAGAGGGACGAGGCCTGTGGATCAGTTGGTAGAATGCTTGAGGAACATGCACGAACCCTGTCTGATCTCTGGTACCACATGAGTCAAACATACCAGCACCCAAGAAGTGAAAGAAGCATGATCATGAATTCAAGGTCATCCTTGGCTACACAGTGAATTCAAAACCAGCCTAGGCTACATGAGGCCGGGTATTAAATAAGTAAATAACAGGACAGAGACCCAATAGGGTCCTAACTGATGTACTTCCTTTCGACACAGAGGTAGAACAAGGGCAGGAAAGATGCTGAGTGCTCTTGAAGAAGTAGAATTTACATAACCACACCCCACAGCTGAGCAAAAACATTGGCAGGGCCCTTCCCTCTCCTCAGCAGACAACACCAGTTTTCAGGAATCTCAGCAACTACCGTGTAGTTCTTTCTGAGCTTTGATGCCAGGTAAGCTTACACTCCTTGAGGTACACGTGGGGAGCAGATGAAGTTCCGAGTGTATATGTATTGTCCACACGGGTATGGTCATGTCAAGGATCCTAACAGCTCGGATCCATGAGAATGGCAAAGTCCACCCCTAGTCCGTATGTGGATATTGATAGGATACAAAACTAGCAACTGCAGTTTCCTCCTACTACGTAACTACTACCTGACTTTCCTCCCCTACAAAGACAACCCCCCCCACACACACACATACATACACACAGAGTGCAATTAGCTAGGCCTGCCTTCTCATTCAGCTATATCCAAAACCTCCTCTATTCAGATTCAGAGGCATACAGAAATGTACCGAGATTCCTCAGTTTCCAGGCTACTGATGGTGTGTCTCCATCCGAGGCTTGGGCACATCCAGTCCCAGCTTTTCTGTATGTGTGCCTTTCATTTCTTCATCCCCCACCACTCCAATCTGGTCAGTCCCTAAACCATGTCAACAATACACATTCACTCAGGACTTCATCCACGCCCTTTGGGGCAAGCAACCCTTGGGAAGCAAGAGCCACGAGCTCATACTGCCTATGTGATGAGGTCTTTAGATTAAATAAGTTCCTGTGTTTCCTTAAATGCTAGAAGCTGCTTGATGGACAGTCCACATCATCAATGAGAAGGTCTCAGGGTCTTGGGACTGTCTCGGAACATCAGCCATCCATCAACACCAATCATCCATCCTCACGCACTCTAGAGCTGTGATTCAGAAGTCTTCGGGAAAAGGACCAAGATGGCAGCACGGTCAGAAGCCAGAGCCATGCCAAGGGTGGAGAGATTTGGAGATGGGGGAGCCTAGGGGTCCAAGGCCACTTTTCCAGGCTCAAAAGGACCGTGTCCTGGGGGAGAAGGAGGAGATGGGAGTTCCTACTGTTAGTTCACAGGCAAGATGCTTACTAGGGCCAGGGAACTGCCTTGGGGAGGAGCGTGGTGGAAGCAGGACTGAGCTCATAGAGAAGGTGAGGCTCATCAACAGGTAACCAGGAACTGAGATGACCTTAGCATTGTCTAATCAGCTGACCACACGGCTTTGCCTTCCCCGTCGTGAGTGCAGGTCACCCCAAAACTTTATGACTTTGGACTAGCAAGCTATCTGCTGCTGAGGCAAACCCTGAAAGGGGCAGCAGACCTCCCAGCATCTTGGGAAGTCTGTCCACCAAGGTTTCTCCTAAGAAAGCAGAGCAGCAAGCAGTCACAGAGAGCAACAGGAAGCCAAATGCTTAGCATAGCAGTCAATGCTGGAACTCAGCCATTCGCCCTCTTGTTAAAAATCATAGATGGGAGTTCATCAGGCTGAGGCAGCTGTGGGGCCTCGTTCCTATGGAAACAAAGAAACCCAGCTCCAAGCAGAGGATAAAATGTTTCTGAAGCTCTGCCAATCAGAGAGCACCAGCCCACCTCCCTTCTCAGTTGAACCAATCAGATCTTCTCTTTGTCTTCCTTTTGCCAAATACTTATAAAAGTTTTGCCCACACCCCTGGGCAGAGCACCTGCAGCTGGGTGCTGCCCTGTGTGCGGATTACTGAAGGCTCTCATAAACTCTTTAAAGGTCTAATGTGCCGACATTTGTCTTTTAATGCTCTGAGCCCACTTAGGCAGTAAGCCCTTTGCCCAACCACCCTGCCAACTGTCCTGTCCTCAGAGGTGATCTGACATTTGAACACAGGGCAGATCCTGATCCATTATGCAATGGTGATCCAGTCTTCAGAGGAGTAGGAATTCAGGGTCAGATGGTCTCTGAAATTGCCTAGGTGACTGAAACAAAATGAATAAATAAACCAAAACAGAAACTCAAGCAAGAATGCTAGTCTAGAACTTAAAAGGCCTACATTTGACTTTAGGCTTCCTTACAGTGTGACCTTGGTAAAGTCTCTAAGCCTCTTGGAGCCAAATCTGAAAATGATCACCATGCTATTTACCTTACAGGGCAGACATGAGATTTAAAACTTAATCCACGTTGCCAGGTGGAGATCCACAGAGGCAGGTGGATCTCTGTGAGTTCAAGGCCAGCCTGGTCTACAGAGTGTATTCTAGGACAGCCAAAGTTACATCATGAGACCCTGAAAGTTAACACATAACTGGCACTGCCCTTGATAGAGAAGCAGGATGCAGAGAATGTTAGCTGTCTGCCTTCCCTGATAAGCACTCAGCCGCAGTAGATTCTGTAAAGTTATTGTTCTGATCAGATGGCCATTAACTCTGTTTGTTATGGCCTAACGAAGGCCAGACACTAAGTCTCCCAAACCGTAGTGGCTCCATGTGTGGTGGTTCTTAGTTTCTGGGTAGTTTCTGGGCTCTGGTTCAGATTTTGCCAAGGTCTGTCTAGACGCAGTCTTTCCAATCGACCCTGGCCACACACAGATGTGTGTGTGTGTGTGTGTGTGTGTGTGAGAGAGAGAGAGAGAGAGAGAGAGAGAGAGAGAGAGAGAGAAACAATTAAAGCTGTCTTGAGGGAAGACCAGCCCTCAGCAGCACTCATAATTGGGGGAATTGAAGTCATCTTTGCCACCCAAGTTTGCTGAAAGTGGGAGGAAGCAGAATATTTTTATTCCTGGTAACCTAAAAACGCTGTTATAAACAGATTTGCTGGAAGATTCCAAGCCACAGTCTTGCTCCACAGCTCAGGCAGGAAACTGAAGGCCAGAGAGGGTCTACAGCTTGTCAAGGCTGCACAGACCATCTGTGAAGGAGGGAAGACTCAGCCCACTGCACTAATTTGTTTTATTTTATTTACTTAATTATTGAGGCTTTTGGGGTTTGTTTTTTGCTTTTTCAAGGTTTTTGTTTGTTCATTTGTTTGTTTTGGGAAGAGGGCTTTTCTTTTCTTTTTTCCTTTTTTAAAGTGTGTGTGTATATATGTGTGTGTGTGTGTGTGTGTGTGTGTGTGTGTGTGTGTTTTCTCCTAGCTCACAGTTTAAAAAGACTTCAGAATAGTGAAGGTGAATGTGGTAGCTCTTGCCTGTAACCTCAGCTCTCTGGTGGCAAATGCTGGACAGTCATGATGCTGGTTAGAGGACAACTTGCAGAAGGTAGATGTTTCCTTCCACTATATGGGATTCGGTGATCAAACTCGGGTCATCAGGCTTGGCAGAAAGTTCCTGTATCTGATGAGTCGCCTCCTCGTCCCTGTTGTTTTGTGAGAGACAGAGCAGTACAGCCTAGGCTAGCCTGGAGCTCACTGGGTAGCCCAAGCCTTCAAAGTTATGATCGTACTGCATTTGCCTCCTCAGGATAACAGGCAAGAGCCCCACGTCCACATTCATTCTTCTGAGCTCTTTGTAAACTCTGAGGAGAACACATTTGACCATGCTCACCAGCAGCACCAGCTCAGATGACAAGCATGTGGTCCTCACTCACTGACCCAGCCTCTTACAGATTTGCGAATGATGAGGAGAGAAGGGAATGGGGAATGAAAGGTGCAAAGGCCGGGACTGGAGAGATAGATCAGCAGTTAAGAGCACATGTTGCTCCTCCAAAGAACCTGGGTTCAGTACCCAGTACACATTCATGTTTGGTTTGCAGTGTCCACGTTCAAGTCGGGTGGCTCACAATTGTCTGCAAACATGCTCCAAAACAGGTGGTGCCCTCTTTCGCCTTCCATAGGCACCTACACTCCATGTGTAATCCCACACAGAGAGGCAGGTAGGCAGGCATGCATGCATGCGCATGCACATACACACACACAATTATAAAAATAAATTTTGGAGCTGGGTGGTGATGGCACACACCTTTTATCCCAGCACTTGGGAGGCAGAGTCAGGTGGATCTCTGTGAATTTAAGGTCAGCCTGATCTACAGAGCGAGTTCCAGGACAGCCAGGACTGTTACACAGAGAAGCCCTGTCTCTATAAACAAATATATGTATATATATAAATTAATTAATTTTGAGGCCTAGAGAGATAGCTCATTGGTTGTGAGCATGTGCTACTCTTGCAGAGGACTCAAGTTCAGTTCCCAGCACCATGTCAAGCAGCTGACAGCAACCTGTAATTACAACTCCAAAGGAATCCACATCCTCTCCTGGCCTCCCAGGGCAACTGCACGCACATGGTAGATGCACAGAATATTCATAAATAAAAATAAAATAAATCTTATTTTAAAAATTTAAAACTGACCGGTGGTGGCCCATACCTTAATCCCAGAACTTGGACGGCAGAGACAGGCAGATCTTTGTGAGTTCGAGGCCAACCTGGTCTACAGAGCTTGTTCCCAGGACAGCCAGGGCTACACATAGAAGCACTGTCTAGAAAAAAAAATTAAGTGAAAAGGCAGAGTGGAGGAAGTCTGCTTTTGCCCAAATCCCACAAATTGGGGCGGTTTCATGACAGAAGGGTTATAGACTGTGGCTGTAACTCATTGGTAGAGTGCTTGCCTAGCATCTGTGAAACTCTGGACTCAATCACCAGCACCTCATAAACTGGACGCAGCAGTGCACAGCTGCCATCCCTGCACTCAGGGGTAGAAGTAGAAGGACCAGATATTTGGGGGCATTCTCAGCTATAGAGTCAACCTAGGATGGATGAGAACCTCTGGGGGGCGGGGGCATGAAAAAACAAAACAAAACAAAACCCAGAAATGTCCTTCCTTAGAGCTCTGGGGGCAGAAACTCTAAGATGGTCTTCAGTACCGGCGGCTTTATTCTTTCTGAGGGACCCTTCAAGAGCAAGGTAGAAGGTGAGAACACACACTCCCATAAAGTTGTCTGATCATCACACACACGCGCGCACACACATACACACTCACACACACATACATGAAACCAAGAGAAAGAGAGGAAGGGCTGATAGAGAAGGAAGACAAAGAGAACAAACGCATGATCACACTCAGGTGTACACATGTAAAAATATCATGTTGTCTTCATTCCTCTTACATAGCTGCGGCTGCAGGACTGACAGTTCAGAGGAGGAAAAAGTTATTTGGTCACATTTCGGAGCGTTCGGCCCAGTATGGTGGGAAGACACAGCAGAGAAGTCCCAGTGACATCATGGGGGGTAGGAATAAGAGAAAGGGTGCGAAGATTCCGCCTGGCCTTCATTGTCTTATATTCCAGCTGGGCCCCAGCCTATAAGATGCCGCTGCTTGTATTCAGGTGTACCATCCTCTCTCGGTCCTCATACATCCTCCCCCAATTATTCCGCAGTTCAGATTTTCTACAACACTGTTTTAATCTACCACTGTTTTAATCATAAAAATTGGCCAGCAAGATGCCTCGGTGGGTAAAAGTTCTTGCCACATAAGTCTGCTCACCTAAGTTCAATCCCTGGAATCCAAATATAAGCATATGTACATATATAGTACATATATCCATATATATAGCATATGATATACATAATGTATGTATACATGTGTGTATATACATGTGTCGTGTGTGTATACACACATATATATCATGTGTGTCTGCATAGTATATAAATATGTATGTTTGATTGTCTTCTTAAAATGAAACACAAGCCATCCTCAGGTCATTGATGGACTGTGACAAGAAGAGACCCTCAAGGACTATGCTGAGGTCCGGCTATGCGGGCAAAGCAACGATTTGGCTGCTCTCTTCTCTACTTGTCTTCAACGTCCAGGGAAAATACAAGCAGGAGCACTGCCCTTGAGCTGCCATCTTCCCCATGGCATCTGCCTCTTAGGAAATGCCAAACAGCATGGCCTGTTTGGACAGTGAGCATCTGTGACTCTTTTGCAATATCGTGATGGAAGCCATGGGCTGTTCCATTACCCAGTGTCCTTTTTACAGGGACACTCAGAGGAAGTTTTGGCAGATGCTTCATTCCAGGAAAATGCCAGAGCTCTTGCGAATCGATTTGTATGCATTCTTTTGTCAAACAAAGAGAAAAGTTTGCAACTCAGTGCGTTCCTCCCTTCTTCTTAACTGCCAGGAAATGCAGACCCAAACTTGAGATCCCTTTAGAATAATGAGTGGTTAGGATTGCAGGGCTCTAAAATGTCGGAGCCAAAGACCCTTCTCAGAACACATGACCCTCGTCTATACCTAAAGAGGAATTAAGGCTGGCTCTTCCTGTCTGCAGCTGGCTTTCTCAGGTGTTTGCTCTTCCTCCTTCTGTGAAATAGGCCCCTCCCAGTCAATTACTGAGTGTCTCCCTTCGCACTGAGGTTGGCGTGACTCTCCTGTAAATCCCACTGTGTAACTTCAGACTTATGCCACCCTGTACCAGAGCAGACCAAAATAGGAACAAAGTTGGGTCTTGCAGCAACCTACATCACAGCTACCTTTGATGCAGATGCCATTTCCCACTTGGCCTGCCTTTTGTTGTACTCTACATCTTCACTCTGAGCTCTTCCTGTGATATTCACTATGTCCTCACAGCCTGAGGACTGCACCTTAGGATGGTATCTTCCAACCTCCATCTTGTGCCTCTCTTCTCTCACAGAGGTCGGTTTCAGTTGGCCCCTGGCATGGCAAAAACTGGCCATCTATGAGGACAATTGGTCTACCTCTAGAGAACATCCCTCGTGTAGAACTTTTCAGACGGTTCCTCTAACTCATGGTATTATTAAACTCACAGAATACATAGATCTGTTGGGTCTGTCATGCCCTGTGGAGATTTTATATATATATATATATATGAAGACAAAGACTATGTCTTTGGGGTCAGGGAGTGCATGTTTACATGTTTGCAGGTAGAGGTCAGAGGTCAACATGGTCAATACTGGGTGTCTTCTTCAATCACTCTACACCTTATTTTTTGAGATATAGTCTCTCACTGAACCTGGAGCTCACTGAGGCTAGGGTGGTTGACCATAAAGCCTCAGGGATCCTCTTGCCTTTCACTATCCTAGTTCTGGGATTCTAGGTGCACGCTAAGGCGTCTGGCTTTCTTACATGGGTCCTTAGAACCAAACTCAGGTCCTCCAGCTTACATGGAAAGCACTGTGCTAACTGAGCATCTACTATACTGAGTATTTCCACAGCCCTGCCGTGTCTTTTTGTTTTCCTATTCCCACAGCATCATGAAGCCTCATGGCTGAGCACACACTTGTGTGCCATTTATTGAACAGAGGAAGATAGGGGGAGTTCATGGCCTGGCTCAGGAAGTATATTCAGGCAGGATATGGGATGGGGCTACCTCCCTGGACTTCCCTCTGTAAACTATGTATGAAATCATGATAGGAGGTAGTAACAGGAAAGAGAGAGCAGGACTTGGGCATAGGCAAGAACTACCTAGTTGGCTGCCAAGGCAGAGAGGCTTATAACAATGAATCACCATTAATTAAAGGGTTGATCATATATTATCTTAGTCTTCACCCCAAAAACGTAAGCCAAGGGGTACACAGCTTGCCCAGAGCTGAGTGGTTAACAGATCTAGTTGAAGTCAGTTTAATTTTGCAACCTTCCCTGACTCCTATTGTTCAGGACAGCCTGGATGCCACCTCTCCTAGGCCGCAGAGAGACTCTCCCCCATTAGAGGCCTGAGGATGACATTCTCACAAGGTTCAATGATCACTTTGGGGGGAAGGGGCCATCCGTCACAGCAGACAATGTAACCACGTGCTGCTACAACAAACACAAGTTATTTCAGACACAGACTTGAAAAAAAACCAAGGGAGGAAGGACGGCTTAACACTGCTCGGGTTTATTTTTGTGAGCAGGAGAATGACAGCCATAGATATATGACTGAGAGCTCAGGAGGGAGAAATGTTTGTATCTTATCACCAGACCCAGAGACTCCTGCAGAGGTCTAGTCTTTGATGAATTCTGTCTGCTTAACAGGCAAAATAATAATAACGAGAGAGGGAGGGTGGGGGACGTTTCAACACATGACACATCAAACACCTGACCCCTGAGATGACGCCTACGCAAGCATAAGGCCTCTCTGGCTTCCGACCCTGAGCACAGTTTAAATGGGTCATGTTTGTGACGCAGCAGCAAAGCAGAGGTACATAGAGTTCTCCAGGGCAGTCGGTGGCGAGGCGCCTAACCAGAAAAGGACTATGCCTTTCAACAGGCCACATTTTTCCTACCTTGCCAAACGCTCTTGTTTCCTTCGGTGTTCTCCCGGTCACGAACAATTCAAAGTGTGGGCAAAGATGGCGCATTCAAAGACTATTACCGAGCTTTGGCCAAAGGGATCAAGGGGAAGGAAAACTGAAAAGGTAGAAGAGGTTCCTGGACCAGGTAAGGCTCTGGAAGCCACGGATTACCCCCAGGATGGGAATAGAAAGTCTCAGAGACTGGACTATTTTTCCAAAGGGTTTTTAAAACATGACCTTATAAGATAAATGAGCTGCAATGGCCAGCCAGCTACAGTTGGCACTCTCAAGAAAAGCAAGGTCCTGATTCTTCTCAACAACCTTGCTCCTGAAGAAATTGTAAGGTAGCTGGAGGCAAGGGAGGCAGGAATGGGGTGTGTGTGCGCCCCCCCCCATAGATTGGAGTCCCACAGATGGAGACAACTGATGGGGAGAAGGGCCTAACAAGGGCAAACACCCCTCACCCCTACTCCCCACCCCACCTCTGCCCCCCACCCCGTCTCTGACCTCGGTTTCTGCTTTGATCTCTCCATTCCTTTGCAAATCCGACCCACAGCTTTCCCAGTTTCCTGGCGGCCCTTGAATAGAGACCCTGAGCTTCTGAACAAAGGAAAGGTTTCCTGCGCAGAGCCAGAACCTCTGAGATAAAGCACACTCTATTGAGGTTTGCTGGGTTTCTTCTCCATTCCGGCACCATTGTTAGTTTCTTCTCATAGGTAATATGCAAAATGAAATACATGTGGTAAGGTAAGTTATACCCTCCTCAAGTGTACCATTTAGTCATCATGGAGTCTAACTATCACTGTTCAATGCCAGAGTGTGGAGATAGATGGTAGTGGTGGTGGTGGTGGTGTGTGTGTGTGTGTAAAACACCTACAAGCTGGTGTGCTTATCTGAGCTGTTATGTGTGGATGTCAGAGGTCAACTTTAGGCAATGCCAGAGTATGGGGGTGGGGTGGGGTGTGTGTATTTGTGTGTGAGTGTGTCTGTGTGTGTACATACACCTATGCACTGGTGTGCTCACTTGAGCTGTCATGTGTGGAGGTCAGAAGTCAACTTCAGGTATCTTCTATTGCTTTCCACCCTAGTTTTAGCTTAGACAGGATTTCTAGTGTTCCTGCATCTTGCCTCTATTTCAGCCGGGCTAGCAGGCCAGTCAGCTCTCTCTGCCCTGACTCTCTCGGTGTACACTACCATATCCACCTTTTATGTGGGCCCTGGGGACCCAAACTAAGTCCTCATTCTTGTACAACAAGCCCTTTACCCACTGAGTCATTGTCCCAGCCCATAATGCCAGAATATTTTCATTACCCTGTAAAGAAATGCCATACCTATTCAGCAATCTCTCACCACCACACCCTTCCTGAGCCATCTTTTTGACGGAAACAGCTGATTCTACATCAGGTCAGTACAAGGAAGGTTTCTGGTTTTATAAAGACCTAAGTGGGAACTGGAGCCAGTAGAGACGGGACCAAGGTCTCATCAGCCACTGGTGGCAAGGAAATGGGCACATGCTTTTAAAATCCCCAACCCCAGGATCTCTGTATAAAGTCTAGGTGGTAAAGCACCTGCTTAGCTTTTGCAAAGCCCAGCGCCTTATAAACTTGGCTTGATGGCAGACCTATAATCCTAGCATTCAGGAGGTGGAGGCAAGAGGATCAGAAGAAGTTCCAAAGGGAGAGTGACAGCCAGCATCTCAGCTCTCTCAGGTACCCCAAAGATGTCGACAGCCCTAGACAACAGGAAGCAGTCTAGAGAACATGGCACCCCATTCCCACCTCAACAGCTACCCCTTCCTGTTTCCTCACCTTTTTATAATAAACAAAAGGGAGGAGTGTTAGTTCCTGCCCTGGCAGCTGCCTGCCCCAGCCACGGAAGCAGTTATGACATACCCCTGACCCCCACCCCCACCCCCGCCTTTCCACCTTCAACTATGCAACATATGCTCCCCTTAAAAGTGTCCCCCAGGCACAGCTCGCTCTCTTACCTCTCTTGCCTCTCTTCTTCCTCTTGTCTCTGTTCTGTCTGTCTGCCTGCCTGCCTCTCCCACGTCCCCACTCCCACAAGGCCTTTAGCTCTTTCACTCTTCCCCTCCCTCTTCCTCTCCCCGAATAAACCTCTTGCACCAACTCCATTGCGTACGGCATGTTTTCTTAGTGGCGTACCTTGGCAGGGCCCAGAAGGTACCCACTTGGCCTTTCTTTTTTAAATCTTTTCAGTCCTCAGCTACATAGTTTTCAGCCAGTCTCGGGCCACAGCTGCAGAGACTGTTGGGGTTGGCGGTGAGGTCTCAAAGGTTGGCCAGAGAACTCTCACGTTGGAACAGATTCAGAATTCCAATAGAGATCACTTTTTCTACCACACTCCCTGGGTGCAGATGCCAGATCCTTGCGGATCTGCCAGTAGTGCAGAGCTGTCTCACTAAAGGCAGGTCCGCAAGAGTGGGCAGAACCTGAAAGCCCTCTGTGCTCAATGCCCCTGTCTTTTGAATGAAACAGCTCTGAATCCCGACTCAGCATGCCCCAGCTCTCTCAACACAGTTCTTTTGGTCACAACCACGACATCTCACATTGAAGGGAAGAGGACAGGAAGGCAGTAGTCTAAGCTAACAAGGGATTACTACTAGTAGTAGAAGTGGGGAGTTTACTTTAGAGCTTGAAGCCAGATACTGGGAGGCAGACAAACTCTGCTTCGTGAAACCCAGTGGTTTCTTCTTCTAGTCCCCAAAGCTGTTTGGTGGTGTGGGCAGTTGGGCTGGGAGAATGAGACATTCAGCTCACTGACCTCACATGGTTATACAGACACCCACAGGGAACTCCTAGAAGCTCACACAAAGCATCATCACTCTCTGTGGGATGCAACTGTCTTGCCTGGCTTTCTCTGACAGTGGTTTGGGCAAGTTGGTCCTCAACTTGTCTCTTAATATTAGGGGAAAGGGTGGGCTGCAATAGGGAATCCTTCACTTTCAGAGATCCTTGGGCCACTCAGCAAATGGACTCTCTATTCTCAAAGCTCTACAGACTACAAGGGGTAGGGGCGGGAGTTGGCTGTGTGAGCCAAGGCTTGCTAGTGTTCAGTGTCACCATGAGACCACTCAGGATCTGGCCCACGGTGACCTTCCTTTGTCTCTCCACATAGCTGTTTCTAGAAATTCTCATTAAATTTTTTTCCTTTTTAGAATTCTAATAGGGTATTATGTTACATAAACTTAAGCTCCAAGAGAACATTCTGTTTCAGAAAGATAGCAGAGCACATATCAGGGACCCAAGGGCCTCAAGAGTGACTTGAACAAGAAACAGGGAAGCTGTCAGAACTTCTCTGGTGCCTGGGGGTTATTGTGTGCTCTGCAGACAGGCTTCTGGGGCTTGTTCACATCTAGCTGACTCAGCTGGCCCTGCCCGGCTTGACTAGCATCCCCTCTCATGGGCCTGGAAGAAGTAGAGAAACAAATCACAAATCAAAAGTTGGTAACAAGCATCTGATGAGCAATCTTGGCTCCATCTCTGGTCCAGTTTGCTAAAGTGGAGAGAGGGAGGGTGTTCCACTGCAGGCCTGAGTGGTGGATGGAGCTAGTTTTGAGGAAAGGAAATAGGGTCTGGGAAGACAGTTTAGTTGGTAAAGTGCTTGACATACAAGCACAAGGATGGGAGTTCAATCCCCCAGAATCTACAATCAATCAATCAATAATAGATATCATCTAGTGTAGTGATATTTCATTTGTATTTTAATAAATTAAGCTTGCCTGAAGTTCAGAGAGTAAAACAGCCCCACTGGTCAGCCTTACAGACCGGGCAGTGGTGACCCACACCTTTAATCCCAGTAGCCATGCTAGTTTGTCATAGAAACCGGGCAGTGCACACCTTTAATCCCAGCCTTAGAGAGGGATATAAGATGGGAGGAGACAGCTCTCACACAATCTCATTCTGAGATTCCTGGAGGCAGGATCGCCATTTCAGACTGAGGTAGGGGTAAGAGCCAGTGGCTGGCTGTTTTGCTTTTTTGACCTTCAGGTTGAACTCCAATTTCTGTCTCTGGGTTTTTATTAATCATGCTACAATCTAGGCATTGTATTTCATGCTTGTAATCTCAATTCTGGAGAGACAGAGACAGGAAGACCCCCAGAGTCTGCAGGTTGGTAAGCTTAGCCTACTTGGCAAACTCCAGGCCAATGAGAGACTATGGGGCGGGGGGTGGGGTGGACATTGCTTGACAAACAACAGCTGAGGTTGCTCTGGCCTCTGCCTGCAGACAAATGCATGCACACACAAGTGAAGGCAACAGGGCAGGGAGGCAGATGAGCCACTGTTGTCTAGAAAGGTCGGTTGCCTTCCACACAAGCTGCTGCGGTGCTTGGGTGTTCCCATAGTAACACCCACTCCTCTGTTCCAGGGAAGACTAGTTGTCCGTCCATAGCACTCAGATTCCCCTTGGAATCGTGGGGACTGATTACCTCTGGAGCCCCTCTCAGAAGCCCCCAATAGCTGCAGGAGGTGATGTGAGCTCTGAGCAGCCTTGCCCAGGGCAGCTCTGTGCAGCCAAGTGCAAAGAGGGTGCCAACTCCACTTCCACACAATGGAAGGGTGCCAGGCAATTCTCAGGTCGTCCCTGCAACAGTAACAGTCATAAATACTTAGCTATGAGATGTGCTTTCTTGGCCCTGGGAGGCCTAAATGGGCCTCTTTATTTCCCAGCCTTCCTGCTAAAGGGAGAGCAGAGCAGAGCCGGGAGGAAGGACATTCCAGAAATGCCACAGAACCCTCAGTGAGCCTGCAAGAGGAAGCACTTCAACAAGAGAGAGCTGCAGGAAGGGGCCCAGGCCCCAGGGCCAGTGGCCACCAGGGTGAGGGGAGGGCCAGACCTTGTTCTCAGAGGAACCACGGGGGCCTCTGGACAGGGCTGACTGCTCATCCAGGCCAGTTTTCCACTACGTTGCATCTTCTTCATTTGATATTGGTGAAATGTCACCACACTATGGCATCTGAGTGAACCCCAAAGACGTTGTGTTGGTCAAAGAAGCCTGCAGGAAGTGGCCAGGATTAACTTTAAACCAAATCATTTTCAAACACGCTCCACCCAGTTCTATCAAGAGTGAAGTCCTGCTTGTTTACTCAGTTGGGGGGAGGGACGCCTTTTTCAAGCCTGCAGCTGTCAAGGAGGCGAGCACAACGATAAAAAGGGAAAGAGAAAGCACTCTGCAAGCAGACAGTTCTCCAGACTGACATCTTTTTGTTTTCAAATGGCCGAGTTAGGGATGGAAGCCAGAGCCTCAAGTATGCTGTGTGAGTCCTCACCTTCCAGCTCCGTTCCCTCCCAGTCCTGCGTTCAGGGCTGGGTTAGCTATCACTGGCCACACAGCGCGCTTGTGCTGTTCATGCTGCAGGGACAGCTTGTTGGTAAAGTGTTTGCTTTGCAATCATGAGGAACGAGTTTGATCCCACAGAACCCACATTTTAAAAAAAAGGCCACGCTTGGTGGTGTATCCTTGTAATCCAGCACTGTGGAGATGGACACAGGGTCAGCCTAACTGGGGATCTCCGGGTCAATGAGAGACCCTGCCTCAAAACAAGATGAGGTGGATAGTCCCTGAGGAATCCATATACACATACACTTGCACGTAAACACACACACACACACATACACACACTTGATTAAAAAGGAATCATGGGCAGGCAAGATGGCTCAGTGGGTAAAGGTGTTTTCCACCAAGCCTGACCTGAGTTCAATCCTTGGGCCCCACATGGTAGAAGGAGAGAACTAACTCTTGAAAGTTGTTCTCTGACCTCCACATGTGCATATACACAATAAAAAAAAAATAGAAAGAGAAGAACAGGAACCCCATGCCATTTTGTTTTACGTTTTGTCATCCTGGGAATCAAGCCACTGGACAATACACTCAGCCCCTGACTGGCATTTCTGTATTAGCTCTTTCTGTTTGAGAAAGCTGAGAGCATCTCCTCAGGTGAGCTTTCCCCAGTTTGCATGAGGTGAACACTCACGCACACATGCACATGCGTGGGCTGTCCTCCTAGTTAGTCTCAGTGAATTGTAATTTTCTCTTCGTCTCCGTACTGGTTTGTGGGGCCTGATGTCCTTTGGGCAAGAGGCTGCGGTGGGAAAGAGCTCTTCCCATTACAGTGGCTTCATGTCCTGTCACTTGCAGAAAAAAAAAGAATTTGGGCTTATGTCAGGCAGTCCAAGAAGGGGACTACAGCTTGTGTGGGCATATGGCACCTATTTCAGGAACGGGACATCTGAGTCACTATTTAAACTAAACACAGGTATTCCCAGCAGCTCTCACTGCTGAGTAATGTCACTGAGGGACCCGTGCCACTGGCTCACTGTCTGAGGGCCCCAGTGAAGAAACTGGGCGGGGGGCAGACTGGGAGGAAAAGAACACAGACCCTTAGGATGGCATCTCCCAACCGACATCATGGTAAAGACATTGTGTAGACGTTCTGTGGTAAAGTCCAGTTTCAAATTCTGATCCAAAGTCAGGTGTGGTGATGTACGCCTATAATCCCAGAGCGTGGCAAGCGGAGACATCAAGAGTTAAGGCTAGCTTCAGTGAGGCTGAGCTACATGAGACAAAGTCCTGATAGTAGAATGTTCTACTCTTTCATATATAGGACGGCTCGTTTATCTTAGTTTCATAGTCTATAAAACGATACAATGATTCACAAATGACAAGGCCATTATCAAATGACAGATGGTGACCATTCAACGAGTATGTACGTAGGAGACGTTTAGCAAAGGTATGTGCTGTTGCTGACGTTGTTCTTTAGATTATCATTATCCCATCTCTCTCTCTCTCGTGTGTGTGTGTGTGTGTGTGTTTTCACCCATGTGTATTGACATGTTTCTGCCACAATGAATGTGTGGAGGTCAGAGGAAAACTTTTAAGAGTGTCTCTCTTCTTCCATGATGTGGGTCCTGAAGATCAAACTCACTCATGTCACCAGACTTGGCAGGAAGTGCCCTGACCTTCTGAGCCATCTCTCAGGCCGCTGGAATTCATTCTTGAGTTGTCCTCTATACCAGCTGTATTTTCCAGACCCTGGATCTGCATTTGGGAAGATGAGGACTAATTCTTTCACCTTTGAAATTCTTCAAGAATGGGAAGGTGTGTAGAGAGTTGTTGGCAAACCCCCACCTGCACCTGGGACCTCACCCCAACTGTGATTCAATGTCTTGCAGGTCCAGACATCTGACCCACATAGTAGTCATTGCGCAAAGGCAGAGATAAGAGGCAAAGGGAAGAACCCTGGGAGAAGCCAGCAATGAAGATGCTGAAGTCTCAGCAACGGGCAGGACAGAAAGTGGACGTGGAGAAGTGGAAGAAGATGTGAACTGAAGATTCCAGAGGAGCTGCAGGAGTGAGGTGTGGGGCTCAGGGAGGTCTGCATGAAAGCGTGTCTGCAGGTCTGGCAAGGCAATCTCACTCACTCTAGTTCACCAGTGAGTCATTGCTGAGGATCCAGGCTGCAGCTACCATGGAGAGTGTGATACGGTTCTGCCGTGGGAAACAGGTCAAGGAGAGCTTCTTACATGGTTCCATATGGCACCAGGAGTCAGGGCCAATCACAAGAACCCAGAGGCTATTGAGGAAAGAATGGGAGGCAGGGATAGCCCAGCCAGACCTGGAGGCCAAATAGAGGACTCAACTTGGCTAGAGGAGAAAGAACTACAACAAGAGAGGGGCCCTTGTAAGATCCAGGGATGCTTGGCTTAACTGGGGGAGTTAAAGTTTCCAGAAGCCTGTGGCTACAGGGGCTGGCATTGGCACAGCAGGACCAAGCACTAGCATTTTGGAACCTTCTTTCTGCAGGTGACATATACTCAGCACTCAGCCAGGCACAGAAAAGGAAAGTAAGAAATGTCCCAGAGATGACAACAGAAAACAAAGCAAAGCAAAACAAAACAAAACAAAAAAACCCCACAGGAATGGCTTCACTATGACAGGTTTGGTGCCAGCTAGCTTCAGTATCTTGTTTGCAACTTTGGGCCAATAAAGGAGGAAGCTGAGCCTTTGATTTGGCTGTCCCCTTGGCAAACTGGGAGGTAATAGATCAGATTATGTTCCAAAGGTTAACAGTATGACCTCATTGCTGGCACTGCCTCTAGAGCCAGGAATGCCCAGACTCAGACTCTGTGGCAGGAATATCCAAGTTCTCCTGGGTCTGGGTCTCTCTCAGGCTCTGCAGGTCAATGGAGTGGTGCCTGCTGGGCCCAGTGCAGTAGTTGGCAAAGGACAACACGTACCAAGTGTTCACCTTTGAAAGTGAAAACACACATACATACACAAACATATACACACATACACACACACACACACCCCTATCCATATACATCCTCTGTCCTCTCTTGAGTAGTTGGAGAACGTGGTACATCATGATGAAAAGAAAACTGAGTTTGTGGCATGGCCCTCTCTGCATACACAGTCCCCCAGCTGGAGTTCCATCAAGTGGTTCAGTACCTGTCTGTGTGGGTCACGAGGTTCAGCAGATGTGAGCAAAAAAGCACAGCTGTGAGTCTGTATGCTCTGTTTAAGGCAGTGCTTCTCAACCTTCCTAACTCTGCAGCCCTTTAGTACAGTTCCTCATGTTGTGGTGACCTGCCCACCATAAAATTATTTTCATTGTTTCATTGTTACTTTATAACTGTAATTTTGCTACTGTGAATCATAACGGAAATATCTGTGTTCTCCAATGGTCTTAGGCGACCCCTTTGAAAGGGTCATTTGACCCCTAAATGCGTCATAACTCACAGGTTGAGAACCCCTGGCTTAAAGGGTTCCAGATGCCCAACGTCTCCAATTCAGGAAGACTTTTATATCCCTATGACACTAACTCCTGGCTGCAGGCACCATCAAGGTATGTCTTAGGGAAGTCAGGGCCAGGAAAGTCCCTGCTACCAACTCTCTGCTTGTACAGGGAGCCAAAGAGGCCACAGTTGGCACTTGCTACAAGGGTGGGGTTCCCTGGGGTCAAAGTCAGAGAAAGGAGGAAATATGGGACACAGGACTGGGAGGGTCCCACGATGAGACTAACAGTTTATTGTCTCTAGTATGTGCCAGGCACTGAGCCAGATGACTTATATACGATAAACAATTTAGCTCCAGGACAACCCTGGGACAGGGGCATTCTGTTATCTTCATTACACAAGTTCTGATGGGCTTGGCGATGGGCCTTTGTGCCCACGGTGTCAGTGCGGGTTCTCCCATTACTTAGGTCTCCCTTAAACCACCACCTTCTCAAGCAGGCCTTCTGGGTACTGTTTTGAGCCCAGCTTCCCCTTAGCCTTTCACTTTGCATGATGTTTTTGTGGTCTTCTAATCTTCACATATATGCCATGGCATGAGAGCACCACATACATATACCACACGCACATATGCACAGATTGAATGAAAAAAAAGCAGAAGAACAATATCCTCTCTTGTTGCCACGCTTCTTAGATACACTATGAGAAATGAGGCTTTTCAAGGAGCCACTGAATGACTCGTGATCTCAAGCCTAAGGCTATGAAGTGAGATTGGGACTCTCAGCCAATTTCCTATTTCGTAACTTTCACGGCACTCAAAGCATGGCAGGTGTTTGAAGAGGGCTCATTGTAGCTGGGGAGAAAGTCCTTGAAACCTGTTCCTTGTATAATGCACACATATCACATCTGCTCCTTTGTTGGAGAAAAATATATTTTGTCTACACAGCCATCTGATTTTTATTTTTTTAAATAAAGAGAGTTTCATGGATCCTTGGACAGTCTTAGACTCACTGTATAGCTGAGGCTGGTCTCCATTTCTGATCCTCCTGCCCCTATTTCTCCAGTCCTGGGATTATAGGCATGCACCCTCATGCTTGGCTCAAAAGCATCAAACCTGTGAGGCAGACACAGCACAGCTCAAGTCATACCGGCCATGTAAATACCATACCTACACCACTTCTCTGCTCTGCAGCCTACCCTTCCTCCTCCTTTCCCACCCCAGTCCTAATAATCACCATGGGCCATGAGTCATGTCACTAACACTGACACACAGTAGATCCTTGGTCACAATTGCTCCCTTTGTTTCTCCATCTCTCTAAGGTGTTGCCAGAGTCACACACCCTCTCCAACTCGAGCTTTCGGATGGAGGACCCCTTCTGCTGAATTCTTATAGACTATCCTCCTTCCCTGCCTTGGGCACTAGCCCAGCAAACTTTGAAAGGAGACATTTCTCTCCTGAACATGCACGTATCCAAACCAAGACTTCAAGCTCCTGGGAGAGGTGGAGTCCACCTAATGTTCCAAGGCCTTGCCATTCTTACCCTCCAAACGTCGTGAACTCTAGATCTGGCATTGATCCTAGCAGATCTGCTATCAACGACGATCATGCTTAAAGGGATGTGTCCAACCCTTTGATAACAGGTCACAATGTTGTCATCTACAAAGTTCATGACTGATAACAACCAGGAAAAGAAAATCACAAAAGAAGCTCGTAATATTTTCAGTAAGTTTTGTGCTGGGCTGTATTCAGAGCTATCCCTGGCTACATTCAGAGCTATCCTTGGCTACCTGAGGTCCGTGTGGATAGACAAGACACAATGGCTATAGAGTAGTGGTTCTCAACCTTCCTCATGCTGCGACCCTTTAATACAGTTCCTCATGCTGTGGTGACCCCCAACCATAAAATTATTTTCATTGCAACTTCATAACTGTAATTTTGCTACTGTTATGAAATGTAGCAATGTAAATATCTGTTTTCACAATGGTCTTAGTATCTGATATGCAGGATACGTGACTATGTGATCCCTGTGAAAGATTCCTTGGACCATCAAAGTGTTGTCACCCCCAGGTTGAGAACCGCTGAGATAGCGCAAGCTAAGCAAGAAAGCAGCACTAAAATGTGAATCAGCTTGGCTCTGAACCGGGTTCTCTGTAGACATTTGCCTTGTAGACCAAGCCTAGGCTCCACCTCTATAATGCTGCATTCCCTGCCCAGAGCATGGCCTGAGCCGATGTAGGTAGGACCGGAGTTAGTCACAATGGGAAAATCCCCAGCATGTCAAAAAAGGCTGACTTAGGGGCCATGTGGATCAAGGGTCATACTAGGAAAGCAGACCCCATGTCTATGGGGTCTTAGGGTACCCAGTGTGTTGGAGCCAGAAGGTGAGAGACCGTCCCTGAGATTTTCAGGGGACAGCGAGCAGGAGGAACTGTAGGACAGCCTGGAAGGTCTGGGCAGCTGAAACTGGCCTTACTAATGCAGTGTCCAGATTGACAGCTCTGGGAAGGAAAGATCCGGCCTTAGGCATCCCCAGCTTGCCTGGGCTCACTGGTGACCAGGCAAAAGGAGAAGCGGCAGTGAGATTTCAATTTCCTGTTTCCTCACCATTATGTGTGGAATGTCTTTTCCCTTCACATTTGGGGTTCACAGCAGCGTCCAGGGCCTACCATCTGGTCCCCTGTCAACTCACAAAACTCCAATTCACTCAGGTGGGGGCGGGGTTAGACTTTTGTCAGGCTTCAACGGTTGGGTCAAACTACTCAGGAGATCTGTGCCCACAATCTGCCAAGGCTTCGTTTTGCAAAACTGCCCTTTCTGCAGAAAGTACAACCTCAGTGACTGTCACCAAGAGTCACTGAGGAGAACAAGGAGAGCCTTCATTCCAGACACGCGGATGTGGACCCCGGAGCCCCTCTCTAAAAAGGCTGCAAATGGTTCCTTCTCTATGACAGAAAAAGTCTTAAATGAGCATTTGGGTTTTCAAATCAGATATGCAAATAAGCTGATAACAATTTTTAAAATGCAAAACAATCTTTAGTGATATTGGCAAAGCCTGTGATTTGTGAGTTCCTGCTTCCAGGAGGAAACAGATTTACAAGGTAGGAGGAAGTGGGGATGCTGACTATCATGCCTATTTTCATATTCAACTGAAGTCCTGTTTCCTTCTGACTTCGTATACACAAGGAAAGGCCAGTTGTTGTCCTGTTATTGCAGATAACCTGGGTCCTCAGGGTACATTAGTTTATCTAAATAGGTCTCTAATAAACCACTCAGCATTCCCAAAATATTGCTCCCTGGCTAGTAACGAGGATAATAGGAGATAACGCTTTATTGAGCAGCTGTTACACAACACTTACTAAGCACTCAGCACACAGCAGGACTGTGAGGTGTAGCATGTCGTAGATGGAGAAAAGGCATACTGCTGGCTGCTTAGACCTGTCCCACGCTAGACTACTACTTCTGAAGATCTGTTGCAAAGACAATCATCAGGATGACAAAGGGGTTATGTGAGTGTGTGTGTGTGTGTGTGTGTGTGTGTGTGTATCCAGTATTATTTCTGGTTTTGTTACCAAGGGTAAAAACTAGACTACAGTCACATATAGAAACAGATGAAAATGTTACTGAAAAGTTTCTGTGCCCCGATAAACCTCTCCGCCAACGTGATAGTCTGAATCAGACCAAATTAGAAAAAAGCCCAGGTTTAATGGATACCAATGCTCATGGATGGCTTTCCAGCCCCCTACTCCCTAGAGAGGAGCCGGGGAAGGAAGACTGGAAAACCATGTGTTTTTTCTCTGGGGTGGTTTAAATACCCTGTGGGAGTACTCTTTAGCATCTCTGGGGAGGGGTCATTGTTTGGCAGACTTTCTCAGGGGTGGAGTCTGGACTGCAGCAACTCCCAGGGGAGGGGGCGTGGGATGGAACTTCCACCTGAACATTCCAGACTCTGGCTACATGGATGCCAGGGACTGAGGTGACACCTCCACCCAAACAGTTACATTGTTTCCCAATTCTGGAATATTATACAGTCATGAAAATCAAGCTTGTTAGGGGTCTGGGATGGGATTCCCAAAATTGTTAAGAAAGTCAGGATAGAGCCAGGTGGTTATGGTGTATGCCTTTAATCCTAGTACTCGGGAGACAGAAGCAAATGGATCTCTGTGATTTTGAGGCCAACTTGGTCTACAGATTGAGTTCCAGGACAGCCAGGACTGTCCCACAGAGAAACCCTGTCTCGAAAAACAAAAGAAAACAAGCAAGATGGAGCTAGGGATACAGCTCAATTGGGGGTGTTTATTTATCATGCACCAAGTCCTGGGTTTGGCCTCCGGCTCTGCATAAACTGGGCATGGCGACACACGCCTATAATCTCAGCACTCTGGAGATGTAGGCAGAAAGACCAGAAGTCCAAGTTGGAAGCCAGCCTCGCGAGACTGTCTCAAAAACAACAGAACACAAACAAGCAAACAAACCCACAAACCAATACCAACCATTTGTGCAACAGGCCAGGCGTGTTGGCACACACCTTTACTCCCAGGACTCGGGAGGTGGAGTCAGGTGCATCTCTTTTTCTACAGTGAGTTCCATAACTGTCAGGGCTATGTAGAAAGACTCTGTCTCAAAAAACAAACAAGCAAGCAAGCAAACAACAAAATCATAGATACAGCAGTGGTGGTATAGTGGCGAGAATAGCTGCTATTCTAAATAATAGCAAAGCTACCACTTAAGAAGGCATGAAAAAAATACTTTTTAAAATGCTTGGAAGTCTCATGTATCTATGAGTATGTGCTTAAAGCTCCACAGCAATCCACTTCTCCTATGGTTGTGTTGCTGTGGAGGGTACATTCTCTGGTTGTGTTGCTGTGGTGGGTACATTCTAGTTGCCATTATGGCTGTCAGAGACACACTATACGTCTGGCTCTGGCAGGAAGCCATGCTATCAGAAGGCCAGACTGACAGAGAGGGGTCAAAACAGAAGCAGAGGAAAAAGGACTCTCACATAATGGGCTACAGAATACATACTGTTTATGTGTATGAGAAATTAGATCAGTTACTAGTAATGAAAATATTAGGAAAAAAAGCCAAGGTTTTGAATACTTCTGAACACCCCTGTGAAATAGCCCCTCCTTCCCATTTTATAAACAAGGGTATTGACAATTGGCTAATCAAGGCCACATGACAAATCAAGGCTGTCTGATTCCAGGGTTTAAATTCTTCTCCTGAAAGCGCAACACACAGTCATGGTAAGAAAATGAAACAAAATAAAACCTCAGCTACTCTACTGAAGTTCAGTGGTGATGAAATAACCCCTGAGCACCAGAAACTGCTGTTAAAACCGGAGCAAACAGCCCCACAGACCTTTCTCTGTGTGTGTACACCCACTTACCCTATGGCAGTATCAATCTGCTGTTGAGGTTTGGGGGTCTCCTGCACTCTTAAAGGAAGCCATGTTTCTATGCTTGCTTATTCTAAAAGGTGGAAGATCCTAGAGAGGAAATAAGGTTGGTAGGGAGGAAGAGGCGGGCCCAGGACCTGCCTTGTTCTGTCCAGTGTGGTTCTTACGGAGGGAACCACTGAGACCACCAGCTCACCACAGTGCAATGATGAGGCAGTGGTATTTCCAGTGACCACTAGCCTCTGAAGGAGCGAGCCCCGGGCCAGCTGTGGACGAACCATGTCTTCACACAGAGGTCAGAGAAGACTGCTCTGGGCAGTCTGTGGCTTATAGCGCGTGTGATGGCCACACAGTGTCTTAGCTGTATGTTTTGATAAACACCGACCTCTTCTGTGCGACTGAAGGGTGGAGAGACAGACAGACAGACAGGATCCCCTCTAGAAAATGAAAACACAACCCGACACAACCTCTGGCACACAATAAAATCAGTCCTATGAGGAAATTTATAGCTCTAATTGCCCACCTTTAAAAAAAACTATCTCAGGGAGGCAGAGGCAGGCAGAGCTCTGTGAATTCTAGGACAACCAAAGATATACAGAGATACCCTGTGTCGATAAAACAAATAATAACAAGAACAACAACAACAAAGTCTAAGAGCTCAAATAATTGGCTTTACCCACAATTCAAAAATTCTGGTGGCCCACTAGCCTTGTCCCAGTTACCATCTCGTTGCTGCGGGAGACCGACCATCTGAAGGCGGCTCGGGATGGAGGCACCTCCCTCTTCCTCTGAGATGACAACGGTGATATAGGCCTGTCCTAGCAACTGTGAAGCAGCTAGAGGGTCCCTAAGATGCTTCTGTGATTTAGAAAGAAGGGACTTGCTATTTCTTCTCTCTGCCCAGATGGTCTCCGCACAGAGAAGAAAATGGGCCTCTGCCCTAGGAACAGCAATGCTGCCACTGTCCTAGAGATAGATAGCAGAAGTAGGCCATCTATGCAGGGGGGCAGCTTCGAAGGGTCCAGCAGAGTTCATGATGTTTAGAGGTGGCAGCAAGGACGTGCATTGCTGATTTGCAGAGCAGTCCCTCCACGCATCAGTACTGGGAGTTGAACCGAGGACCTCATGCTATCACTCTGAGCTCTCTACTCCAGCCCCCCAGATGAGCTCATCTTCTTCTCTGGATGGATGGGGGCTCTTGGGTTAAGATATGAGTGTTAAGGAAGAGTGGCTTTTTTTTGTACATCAAGCTGATGAAGTTACGTGTGTGTGTGTGTGTGTGTGTGTGTGTTATGTATATTAAAAAGTACAACATTATTCTTATTGACTCCTTGCTTAAAACCTACCAGTATGGTCCCTTGAAATGAATTCCAAGCTCTTTCCCACAGGCTCAGGCCTAAAGAATGCTGTCCACATTCTCCTTCATTCTCATACCACAGTGGCATAGAAGTCCTTCAGGTCTTTGCCTGTGCTTTTGCTTAGAGTAATTCATGTGCCGGGCACCTACCTGGGCAGCTCCTATGCACCCCAGAATCAGCTTATAATATCCCCTTGCCTAGGAAGCTTTTTCTTGAGCACACTGTCCCCAGATTCAGTTTCTCCTACTCGGGACTCTGGAGTCCCAGCTTTGCCGTGCGTCACTGGCGTGCTTTGCTCAGAGACAGGGCCCTCCCCAGAGTGCACTTTGTCCCCAGGGGTTAGTGTCCATTAGCACTCCTCATTATCTGTCAGCTGTCTGAATGGTGAAGGTACGTCATTTTATGCAGGGGGGTCATGCCACAGTTCCACATGCCTGTGCCTTTAACGATTATTGATGCACACACACAACAGAATTCACATCACTGCATCCCAGTGCGTGTAATTAACCTTCATTAACCTCTCCCTACTGGATCCTGTCCCCTTTCACTTTCAGAGCCTAGCACGCAATTGGTGCACAAAAGCACACAAAAACCTGCTTACTATCTGGCCAAGAGAAAGGGCTCCAAGCCTCCCCACACCTTCTTTTCCATCCTTCATCCCACACCTGGCTCCTGCCCCTGCCTGGTTTATTCCACCTAGCCCCTAAGGTCCTTCTGAAAAGTTAGTTATCTCTATGAAGCTGAGTGTGTCTTTCCTAGACAGAGGCAGGAGTTCATCCAGGGATCCCCAGCACCTGATCATTGGTGGTCCTGAGACAGTGTTTTCTTGCATGTGTGAACCCTACCTGAAGTCTTCCCTCTCCCACTTCTCTGTATTTAGTGAATAAGTGAGTGCATGGACGGTTACATTTCCACTCTTTGAGACCGACCTGGTAAGGCTCACGATGAATTGCCATCTGTCCTGCTTGACTGCTGTAGACCCACAGACTCTGGAAGTCTGGATCATGGTCAAAAAAAAAAAAACATTTCAGCAAACTGAAACAAGAGAGGTTTTTTGGTTTGGGTTTTTTTTTTTGTTTTTTTTTTGTTTTTTTTTTTTTTTTTTGCATGAGATGAAACTGAGGTCCCCTTGAGAAGGTCACACAGCCAGTTATATAACAGTAGAGCTGGCTGAGCTATCAAGATTGATACTCATGCATTTCACGAGCTGTGAGTCATCGAAATCTTGCTCCTATTTCTGGTGTGACATAATGTACTTTCTGTTTCTCAACAAAGTAATGTTGATGACTTAAAATTGTAAAGCATTGGCCTGGAGAGTTGGCTCAATGGTGGCAGGCATAGGACCCTGGGTTCCATCCCTTGGCATGGCAAACAACAGAAACAAAAACAAAAAAAGAAAGAAAGAAAAATGTAGAATTTTAGAGTCGACAGCATCTTATAAAAAAAATTCAAAAAAGGAAAAGAAAGACAGACAGACATCAGAACTAACTACTTGTAGTGTCACATATCAGAGTCACTAGGTTCCTAAAGGATGAATCGCCCCGGTACAACTCATATTTTCTGGCTCTGTATCTCTCATGCTTTCCAGGATGCATTATCTGCCTCCAGCAACACAATGAACGCTGGTTAAATATCGATTCTAGGCTCACTCATGGGAAAACACTAGCCTTTCTAATCAGCATCATTGCTTCCTACTTCTAAGAACTTTCTGGAGGAGGAGTAGACCAGACTTGTTGAATCTTAACATAAGAGAGCTGATAAGATCCAAAACAGGTTACCAGGAGAAACCCGAACATCTTGTCTGAGTGTTTGTATGCGTGGAAGTCGTGTCTGCAACTACGTGAGAAATACTGGGTACTTTAGGGCTTATAAAAATTCAAGTGTGGGGCTGGGGAGATGGCTCTGGAGGTAAAGGCACTGGAGGGCATGAGTTCAGATCCCCCAGCATCCATGTAAATAGCGGAGAGTGGCCACACAGCTCTAACTTCAGGACTGGAAGAATCCCTGAAGCTCCACAGCCAACTTAGCTGAAAAAGAAGGCATGCTCCAGATGCAGTGAGAGACCCTGCTTTAAGAGTAAGTCAGAGAGTGATAAAGAAGACTTGCATACACATGTGCATATAGATGGCAGCAAACACACAGACCACACACACACACACACACACACACACACACACTGCAAATGTGCACAAAATAAGCAAATTCCCCAAACACAGTCTCTGTGCAGACCATGACCCTGGAAGGTATTTGCTAATAAATTAGTATGGCTTATGAAAATATTTTTATACCGCTGCTGGTGCATGCCAATAATCCTAGCAAGAGAAGTTCAAGGTCACCCTGGGCCATCAGCCTGAGTTACGTGAAACCTTATCTCAAACAAAACAAAAGCACCAACCAAAGATTTCTCACACTGTGAGACGGTACTCACTAAACTAAATTCTCAGCCCCAAAAGATCTGTGCCTAGCATGTCCAAGAACATGGGTTTGATCCCCAAACTAGAAAACAAAAACTCATGTGGTTAGTATTTCCAGATTGACTTTAAAGCCTACATGTCTTGCTTGTAACTAAATGTTTTCATCAGTCCCTTCACTTAAGAATAGAAGTTTACCAATGCCCAGAGCATAGCTTCTCAGCTCTATAGCAGTGAATAAAACACACAGACAGACACAACCTTCTCCTCACAAAGCTTACATTTTTCAGCAGCGGAAGACATGAACAGAAACTGAACATTAAGTTAATATATCAGGTGACAATTGGTGAGGCAAAAAAAAAAAAAACCAAAAAACATAAGGAGAGCAGCCTGGGGTGCCGGCAGTATGGGGTTGCTGCGATTTCAGCTGAGCCTAGACTTTCTGACAAGAGACAGAGATCATGAAGATCTTCTGGGCCATTTTAACCTCGATATCACGTACTTTTTTTTTTTTTTAACGTCCTCCCAAAGAACTGCTATGCACTGGGCTGTTTTTAAGATAGGTAAACGGCAGGAAGTAAACGTTTTCTGAAGTCTGGGGACATCTTTGTACATCCATGTTGGTCCACAACATACCAATGTCTTCAGGAGTTGAGATGGGGGTAGATCAGAGGACTCTGGACCCTTCAATCAATGTTCTCTTGTAAGCTTTTTGTTTGTTTGCTAGCTTGTTTTTGCTTTGGTTCGGCCTCCTGTGACTCCATACTTTCCACGGCTCTTTGTGTGTATTATTGGTTTGTGAGAAGTGGGTCCCAAAGAAAAACACTTGAACAAAACCCTAAAGGATTTTGTTCCCCCTGTAGAGCTTCTTGGCGCTCTGGAACACAAGTAGGGACTGGGACAGAAGTTGTTTTCACCAGAGTTCAAGTGGCCATACTTGCGTTGGAGGAGGAGCTCAAAGTTTGAGTGATCTCAGAACAGCATTTCTGGGGGACAAGATGTGGTGGACAGTAGCATTTTAGGGCTGGAGGACAGGTCCACCCCCTCAGGTCCTGTCCATCAAAAATGACAATTCAAAGCTGGCACCGTCCTGAATGACCTCTAATAAGAAGGTCTGCTGCATTATGTGGGCCTTGGGTCTTTGATATCAGGCCAAAGCAAGCCGAAGTGCCAGCTCGGAGCGCGCGGCTGCCTCAGGTCCACCAGCTTCTGTGCTCTAAGAAGCCTTACTGGGGGACAGAGATCAAATGAGCCAAACTGAAGTGGTCAAGTTCCCTGTGGCCTCCCAGGAATGTTGTTCTCAACAAGGGTGAAGAGCTGTGAAATAGGAGCTGTGGCCCCGGAAGGCCACTGACTGGACTAACTCCATTATTTGACACATGAGGAAACTGAGGCCTGAGAAGAGAAGGGCACGGCTAAGCTCACACTGTGAGCTCCATCTCTGTCAAACAGCTCTCTGGATCTCATAGTGGTTTTGCATTACTATTCTTTTTTTCTTTAATGATTTTATTTTTTTATTATTTTTATGTGCATTGGTGTTTTGTTTCTGTGTGTGTTTGAGTGAGGGTATCAAATCCCCTGGAACTGGAGTTACAGACAGTTGTAAGCCACCATGTGGGTGCTGGGAATTGAACCCAGGTTCTCCAGAAGAGCAGCCAGTGCTCTTAACTGCTCAGCCATCTCTCCAGCCCTGCCTTACTCTTCGTACTGTTAATGTTTTACCTATTTTTCTCCATGCTTCTGACTTTCTGCCTAAGATCCTACAGAATTATTGTTCTCGTTCAAAGCCGGTTAACATTTTCCGATGAGATAGTTCAGTGGGGAAGGGCTCTTGCTGCCAAATCTAATGATCTGAGTACAATCTCCAGGTCCCACATGGTAGAAGGAGAGAACTGACTCCTGCAAGCTGGTCCTCAGGTGTGCTGTGGCTTCCACATGTGAACTGTGGTGCGTGTCACCCCCCACCCCCACCCCCAAAGTATACACACATACCCTATGTCTTAGTTAGGGTTCTATTGCTGTGATAAAGCAACTTGGGAAGCAAAAGGTTTGTTTCAGCCTACAACTCTCAGGTCACACTCTGTCACCGAGGAAATTCAGGGCAGGAACTCAAGGCGGGAACCTGGAGGATTGAGAACTGGCTTGCTGCCCATGACTTACTCAGTATGCTTTCTTATAAACCTCATGAACACCTGCCCAGAAATGGCACCAACCCTGTGGACTGGGCCCAACCACATCAATCATTAATCAAAAAAAATACACTACTGCCAGTCATGGTGTTGCATGCCTTTGATCCCAGCACTTGGAAGGCAGAGGCAGGCAGATCTCTGTGGGTTTAAAGCTAGCTCTGCCTCTTAAGTACTGGGAAGAAAAGTATGTGCCACCATGCCATGCATGAAGGCATTTTCTCAATTGCGGTTCTTCCTCACAGATAACTTTAACTTGTGTCAAGTTGAAAAACTAAAATCCAACATGCCAAAAATTAAATAACAATGAAATTTTTTAGATGTATATTTGTACAGTAATTTAAAACTTGACTTTCCTCTTATTTTCTTGCCTTTGTCATTGTTGCAAATGAACAGACTTTGCAATGCTTAAGAGAATAATGGCAGGAACAAGTACTTTGCCAAGATTCAAATAGTACCCAAAATACTCCTTACCAAATGGCTGCTTCACCCGGTAAATCTTTACCCGCTCCTAATCTGGGAAGAAAAACCTGCAAAGAACAAAATCACATAGCGAGAAGACAGCTGCCACGGGGACATGAAAAGTGAGCCCAGTGTGTGTCAATGGGGGAGCAGAGGACACAGGAGCCTCCTGCTCGCCCGCCTTCTGGGCTGGAAGGAGGCAGACTCTTCTCTTTGTACCATCAGTGCATCTGCCTGAATTAAGATTCTTCATCTGTGTCTTCACCCTAGAAACCCAGCTTCTTCCTTTACGGGCAGCTTTGGTTCTGGCCACGTTTCTTCCTCGTCACCGTAACTGGCAGTTTTCTGCCTTCCTCCCTCTGGTCTTTTGTTTGTTTGTTTGTTTGTTTGAGACAGGGTTTCCCTGTGGCTTTGGAGCCTGTCCTGGAACTAGCTCTTGTAGACCAGACTGGCCTCGAACTCACCGAGATCCACCTGCCTCTGCCTCCCTAGTGCTGGGATTAAAGGTGCGCGCCACCACTGCCCGGCCCCTCCATCTGGTCTTACTCATTCCAAATGGCTTCTCTAGGCCCACTTTTCAGTCTATCCTATAAGATGCCCTCCCAGTTGCCCTCGGCTTCTCTCATTGGAATTGTTGCGTGGTTCTCTTGAACCCTTAGTGTTCCCTCCATATGTCCTCTGTGGGTGGCCCTTACAGGTGATTACTACCAGTTTTATGGGCAAGGAAAGAAACATCCAGAACAGAAAGCTAATTTTCTCAAGGTCAAGATAGACACAGAATGGGAAAATAACTTCCCTGTAGACACGGTGGTGGCTTTTACTTGTAATCCCAGGACTAGAGAGCCAGCCTGGTCTAAGAGCGAGTTTTAGGAGAACCAGGGCTACACAGAGAAACCCTGTCTCAATAAACAAAACAAAACAAAGAAGAGTTAAGAACCAGCTTGGGCTACCGATTGAGTTCCAGCAAACCTTACCTACACAAAGACCCTGTCTAAACAGAACAAAACAAGTAAACAGGCAAAGATGTCAAGTGTTGTCATTATTTTATTTCCTCCTGGTCCAGGAACGGGCACTGAGTTATTCTGTGAGTTGGGTTCCACAAGAGGGTAGAATTGACTTACAGGCTAGAAGTGGCTTCCATGTTGGCATATTTAGCTATATGGGGAAGACTAAAGGAAGACAAGGAATGTTGAGTCCCTCAGACATCAGCAATGATGAGAAGCCTATTGGGAAGGGAAAATTCAGTGTGGTGACCCAAGGAGAAAGGAGTGGGCCTGTGGGTAGAGCGGAATTGCTGCGGAAGACAAGCCAGAAACTTGTTCCTCAGCCTCTTCCCAAGGAATCCCCTTAGTGGGCCAAACCAGAAGACAGGTCTCTAGGAGCTCAGGCAGACAGACCATGGAAGTCATCCTGGACACAGAACAGGTGAACAGATTGTATTGAAGCAAATAGAACACCCAATGATGCTCCCAGCTAGACAGCAGGGGAGTTGGGATGCAGAAGGATGCTCACTCTGCCTGTAGACCCCCCATTGGGGCCTTTCTAGTGTACCACGTGGCTTGGATGGAGTCAAGTTCTTATGCTCACTAGCCCTTCTTCAGACAGCAGATACTCTGAGCTCGCACCTACTCCCCACCACGTCTGTGTATCTCACTGCCCATCCCAAATCATGAAGACCATGATCTTGTCTTTCTTATCCTTAAAGTTCCCCTAATGCCAGGCATGGTCTTCTATGCACAGATGCACTGGATCCATGTTGATAATTAATCAGTAACTACCCAGAGGACCACAGTGACCTGCACCAAACCAGGCTGCTGCCATCACCCCCTGAGATACTAGGAGGATGTGTTAGTGTGCTCACCACTGAGCCACTTTCCTGTAATCTCTAACTGTAAGTGGGGTCATCACGAGGCCTGGGGTTTCTTAAAGCTGCAGGATTGGCATAGTGTCTGTGGGCATAATACCCTTGACTGGTGTCTCTGGCTGGCAGTTCTCAGCTCTGGCCTGCCAAGTCCCAGCTGCTGCTTCGAGTATTGTATATCAAAGCTGATGAAAACAGTTAACCCTTTCCTTCATAGACATGTCTCTCACCTGCAGTGCAGGGAGAGAATCATTGAGATTTGAAGTGCCTTTATTTGAAGGGTCTATTGGCGACAGCAAGCAACCAGTGGGTGTCTCACAGCTGTGTGGCCCACAGCTGTCTAACTCTGCCAGTGGATATGTTGGCAAGAAATCTGGGTGTTCAGAGGCCAGGGTCACTGGCTCTTGCCTTTGGAGGAGTAGTGGCTGCAGTGTATTTATAGAAAGGTTAATAGGGTAACCTGGGACCACTTTACTTCAACAATGAGTGAAGGTTGCTCTTCTTCACTGATGGAGACTAGGGACATCTCAGGCCATTCTGATGCTGTTTTCTTCTTCCTGCCAGACTGAGGACACAACCAGAACTGGAACCAGACAGGTTGTGAGAGGACAGACTTCTCACTGTGCGTGCATGCATGCGTGCGTGCATGTGTGTGTACGTGTGTATGTGTGTGTAGTGTTTTCTCTGTATGTCTGTCTCTCTTCTCTCTCTCTGTGCATCTGTCTGTCTCTTTTCTGTGTGTCTTTCTCTCTGTATTTGTGTCTCTTGGTCTCCTTTCCATTTACCTGCTACGTTGTCCCTACACAATAGCAAACTGTCTCTCTAGTCATTACTTTTAGTATATGTATGACTTTTATTTATATATATCCATATTACATTATGTTTCCTTTTACTTACCTCCTATGTAGTAATGAGGAGAGTGGGCCACGTTCCTGGCACCTAGCTCCCAGCCGCCCGGTTAGCTTAACCCCCAAAATAACCACACAGAAATTGTATTAATTAAATTACTGCCTGGCCCATAAACTCTAGCCTCTTATTGGCTAACTCTCACATCTTGATTCAACCCATTTCTAATAATCTGTGTTCACCACAAGGTTGTGGTTTACTGGGAAAGATTCAGCTTGCCTGACTCTGGTGACTCCGTGGCAGCTCTCTGTGTCTGCCTTCTTTCTCCCAGCATTCAGTTCTCTTCCCCCCACCCCCACCTATCTAAGTTCCACCCTATCAAAAGGCCAAGGCAGTTTCTTATTCAACCAATGAAAGCAACACAAATACAGAAGGATCTCCTATACCACTCCTACTTCCCTGTCTATGTCCTGAAGACTGGGGAGGACCTAGCGGGAGAGGGAACAGAGGCAGAATAACAGCAGCAAAGCTACACACAGTGAGACAGAAGAATGCAGCAGAAGGTAAGGCCAGAATTAGTGTATGGAGGCTGGAGCAATGATCCAACAAGTAAAAGCCCTGCTGGCTGCTCTTCTAGAGAACCAGGGTTCAATTCCCAGCACCCATGTGGTAGCTCACAACTGTCTATATCCAGGGGATCTAACGCCCTCTTCTGGCCTCTAAGAGTACTGCACACACACAGTACACAGACATTTAAGCAAAACACCCAGGCACACAAAAATAATGCTTTTTAAAATTAGCCTATGAAAAAAACACAGTTTGAAGAGATAAAGATTAGAGCACTCCCCAAGTCTCCCCCCATCCCTTGAACTCCTCATCAAGCCCGACATATCACAGCACAAGCAGAAAAGGTACATGCTGTACAAGTGACCTGAGTGTCCCACGCCAGCAGGCCTGTACAGGTATCATTGATCATCCTACCCCTCAGTAGTGCACTCCTTCTTCAGAAACCATCCCCGACGCTAGGTGGTGGTGGTGCACACCTTTAATCCCAGCTTTTGGGCTCTGTGAGTTTGAGGCCCAGCCTGGCCTACAGAGTGAGTTCCAGGACAGCTATAGAACACAGAGAAACCCCATATAGAAAAAACCAAACCCAAAACAAGCAAAAAATAAATGTTCCCACTTTTTCTACCTTTCAGGTTTTCTAATCTAATTTCTTGTTCAAGAACCTGGAAATCCCGGTAGTTACCCAGGAGACTCTGGCTTCTGCTTAGAAGAAAGGGCACTCCAGTATCTCACTTGTGGACCCGAGCATCTGCCTGGATATCTGCGTAGAAGCTCCAGGGAAGGAGAACTTGAGAACCCAGAGAAGCCAAGTCCTTCGTCAGAAGAACAGAAGGTGTTAGTGGGGGAGGAGTGGGGGCCAGGTGTGGGAAGGGGGACTTTGGTGTGTGTAGCAGGGAGGGCTAAGGGCTTGACAGGTGAAACAAGAATGTAAGGAACTGTCCCCTGTCTGTGGAAATCAGCTTCACCAGAGAGGGCAGAAGCAAATTTGTTCCACTTTGAGGAAAAGTTAGGAAGACTAGAGGAAAAGGGAAAGGAGGCTGTGACTCCTGGCAGGAAAACCCGAGTCCAGGCTGAGATTTCCTCCTCAACCCCAGGCGCCCTGATGTTGGGTTGGGGGCAGTTGAACTCACGCGAAACATCCTAGGCCGGTGGCTAGCTCACTAATGGGGACAAAGGGATTGGCAGCAATGACATCAAGATCTCCTGCCAAAGTGGCAGGGCTGGACTCCTCTACAAGCTGAGCTTCCCAGGACCCCAGACACTCCTTGACACCATGATTAATTCTCAAACACTACAGGTCTGTGTTTCCGGAGTGACCTGCCATTTCCCTCTAAGGATAGATGTGAGCCTCAAGCAGCCCCTTCTCCCCCGGGAGTGATTTCACAGTGTAGTAGGGAAGACGCTGTCTCGGATGTGTGCTGTATCTTTCATCTGGAGATCTTAAGGAGCCTTAATAACAGCCACGCTTCATTAGTCCTGCTTTGTGGATGAGGGCACTGACTCACAGAGGGCTTCAGCGATTTTCTCATTCATGTTGGGAGTTATTGCCAGAACCATGAATGAGACTTACGGTGAAACTCTAGTTCACAAAGCTTTAAACCTGTACCCTTTATAGTAGGGGAGTTTACAAAAATAATGACCCCTTTGCACTGAGAGTTGACTCCTTTGTTCTGTTATTAAGTCTGCCTTAGGTGGGGCATGAGCATCCCCACTCCAGGACAGCTTTCCAACTTGAAGGCTTCAGTGTGAAGCAAGGTGGGAAAAGCTGTGTGTTTTATTGGCAATGCCTGGACCACTCGTAGTTCATTGTTTTCATCTACCTAGCCACCCATTCATCCCTCACTCAATAACTCAGTCAAGTAATACACAGCTCAGTCTCTATGACATCACCTGTGAAATAGGCATAGTGATATTACCATTGGCAAAGGCAGTTTTGGAAATTAAGATAATTTCTATGAAGCACCCTGTCTAACATATGGTAAACCCTCGAGGTAATTATTATCATTAAACAAGTAATTATAAGAGACATATCAACGCACACAAAACACAAAAGTGAGTTCTTGAACAGCCCTTTGTAGGGTGGACAGGGCAAAGTTGCAGCTGAAGGGAGTTAATTCCTGGGGAACAGACAGATCTTTCAAATTAAAACACAAGAAATAAAGACATGGCCTGTCAGTAAACAAAAGAGGGAGAGTCCTGGATGCTCACTTTGGAGCCTGAAATGTCAGGCAGACTGGGAAGATAGCAGTAATTGACACGAACCATTTAAAATGGGTAGAAATGTGGAGACGGAGGACGGGAGTTGGGGTGGAGCGTTTATATTCTGGAGGGGTTAGTTATAAAGCCCTAGCCTCTCACGGGCCTGTCTTTATTTCTCCATTGTTCTTTCTTAGAACAAATATCTTTGCAAATTCTTACTTGAGTCTCTTGCAGTCAGGACACCTGAAACTCAGGGGTTAAAAGGCCGGCAGGGAGGAATAGTTGGGGTGCAACAGGAAGGGCAGAACCTTAGAGAGGAGCAAGGGAGACCTTCGAAAAGGCTTATTTGGGAGGACCTGAGGATCACAGAAAACTGTGGACTCCTCCTAATCTCTTGCACCTTCACACTCTGTGTGATCTAAAACCTGGATGTGAAATCCTTCCCCAGCCTAGACACAAAATCTTGACGCTAGACAGAAAAGCACTCACAGGTTAGACCGTATGAAAAATAGAAATATTTGTGTGACAACAGATACCCAATCCCAGAAAGAGAAGCTACAGGCTGGGAGAAAAGCTTCATAAAAGGTCATGTATTTTAAGGATATATTATAACAAGGAGGAGCATTCTCAATGCTAAGGAACTTCTACAAATCACTAGGAAAGAGACAAAACTGACAAAGGATGGAAACAGACAAATTTGGAAGAAGTGGGCATCCAAAATACTCATGCCCAGGAGCAATGAAGAGAACGCAAAAGGAAACACCATTACTGTTTATCACTTCATTGACACAATTTATAATATTTATAAATATTATGATATTTATAAAACATTTATAATATTCCATATTGGCAAAAGTGAAAGGACGGTTGACAATGTGAACTGATGTGTGTGTGTGTGTGTGTGCATGTGCTTACATACATCACGACGCGCAGGTGAAGGTCAGAGGACAGTGCTGTAGACTTGGTTCTTGGGAGGTGGTCAGATTTTCAAGACAGACTCTTCTACCTGCTCAGCTCCTTGCCAGCCCATAGCCTTTTGTTGTTGTTGTTGTTTGTTTGTTTGAGACAGGGTTTTTTGGTGTAACAGCCTTGGCTGTCCTGGAACTAGCTCTGTATCTGTAGACCAGGTTGGCCTCAAACTCAGAGATCTGTCTGCCTCTGCCTCTGAATGCTGGGATTAAAGGTGTGCACCACCACTGCCTGGCTGCTACTCCACAGCCTTTTTGCAGTAGCTGTGACTTTAGAGGACACTTTGTTAAGTCATCTGTTTTCAGGAACTAATCTTATCACATCTATCTCCGCACAAAGGCAAAGACCTTTATTTAAGGCTAGCACTCAGGACACTGAGACCCAGAGAAGTTAGGTAATTTACTCCGGATCACATAGGTAACATTAGAAGTGGCAGGTAGCTCAGGTACTTGTTCTCCACCGACTGTCCTCAACTGTTATACTAATGAACACAGTAAATATAGTATGGCATTCTCATATTGTAGGATAGAGTACAGCAGTTAGAAAATGAGGATTTCTCTGTCTACACATGTGGGCATATACCAGGACACAATAATGGGTGATGGATTATAAAGTTGCAAAATACTATGATATGGTACCATTCTATGTACATGAAGGAGAGATATAATTGTCTATGAGAATATGTAAAAACTTTGAGTGACAACATCATGCATGTGAAAGAAGAGTCAGCACCCGACATGATGGTTCGCATTTGCAATTCCAGCACTTGGGAGGTTGAGGCAGGAGGATTGACTCCTGGAAAGAAATAGATCCTTGAAGTTAAAAACTAGAAATGAGTGGAAAGGAAAACACAATCAAAATATATTGGATCAATTTTTAAAATTAAAAACAAAATGACTAGAAATGAGGATGTGGTTTTCTGATAGATAAAAGGGGAG
The DNA here is from genome assembly GCA_004026605.1 of Ondatra zibethicus. Classification (NCBI taxonomy): domain Eukaryota; kingdom Metazoa; phylum Chordata; class Mammalia; order Rodentia; family Cricetidae; genus Ondatra; species Ondatra zibethicus. The sequence continues at coordinate 128,338 of PVIU01003273.1, forward strand.
ATCCCTGGACCTTTAATTAATACCACAAAGTGTCAGGTCTAGAAGGGACTCCTGGGTGGTAGATGTTAGGAATGGAATGACCATGAGTTAGAGGCTATCCTGGGCTACATAGTAAGTTCACTGATGCCTGGGTTCCTAAGTGACATTTTGTCTAAAAAATAAAATAAAAATTTAGAATAGTGTGCGAGTAAACACTAGAAGACAACATTTCAGGATATAGTCTATGTATTTCTGGTTTGTTTGAACTTTTATCTAGAATTCATACGTGTGTTCCTTTTGTAAATAAGAATGATCATGCTGACCAAAAATTAATTAGAAGCGAGACAAACTAAGGATGGTTTAATACTTATCAAGAAACAAATCTTGTCTTCCAGGCAGGCAATGGTGTGGGTCGTGTGTAAATATCTTTAAACAAATTACTTATTATTGTGTGTGTCTATGCATGATATCTGTGTGTGGGTGCATATGTGGAGGTCAGAGGACAACTTTGTGGAATTGGTTCCTGAGATGGAACTCAGATCACTAGGCTTGCTGGTAAGCATCTTTACCTGCTGAGTCATCAGAACAGCCCCCTCAAATCTTCCTTACCTAATGGCTATCCATAAAAGTATGACATCTTGTTGTTCCTTTTATTTATTTACTTTTTTGTGTTTTGTGTGTATTCATGTACACATATACGTGTGTGTGCTGGTATATGTGGAGGTCAGAGATTGCCACTGTGTGTCTTTCTTAATTGCTTCACACCTTATTTGTTTGAGATAGGGTCTCTCACTGAACCTGGAGCTCAATTTGGCTAGGCTGGCTGGCCAGCAAGCCTCAGGGATCTTGCTGTGTCTTCCTCCTCAGAACCCAGACTATAAGTATGTGGGAGACTTTTTACATGGGTGTTGGGGATTGAACTCTGGTCCTCATGTTTGCAAGATAAGCACTTTATTAACTGAGCCATTGCCAAAGCTTCCTTTTTTCCCCCTTTTTTCTTTCTTTCTTTCTTTCTTTCTTTCTTTCTTTCTTTCTTTCTTTCTTTCTTTCTTTCTTTCTTTCTTTCTTTGAGATAGGCCTCCTGTAGTAGTCCTGACTGACCTCGAACTTGCTAAGTAACTAAAGATGGCCTTGAACTCCTGATCTTCTTGCCTCCACCTCCTGAGTGCTGGGATTACAGACGTGCACCACCACGCCTAGCTACTACCATTCTTTTAAAACAAAGTTCCCAAGGCAGGAGACCATGCTACTCCACTAAAGTCCATAAAAACATATAGCTGGTCATTTCAAAAATTAATTTGTAACCTAAAGATCACAGTGTTTCTATTGAAAACCTATTATACTATCACTGGGAAAAGGACCTCTTAAACTCTGTAATCATGAATACCTAATTATTTTGCTCCAGTGCATTACTGGGAGGAGCAGTTAGCTGGCTCTACCCTCCTGCTTTAGGTCTGCGGAGGATTGAATGAGTAAATTCACCCACAGGCTTGAAGTTCCACTTTTTTTTTTTTTTTTTTTTTTTTTTTACCAGAGGCAGTTCTATTATCTGTAATAGAAAGGGCTCTCTCTTGAGTCATCCAGGGCCTCTTCCTGCCTGAGTCCAAGTCAGAGTGACTTCACACAGAAAGAAGAGATGTTCCTGGAATGATGCTGTGGTAAAGCGCGGTTTTCACAAAGCCAGGGCTGGAGGCTATCTGCAGATATAGCTTTGACACCTACACGAGCCTTACAGTCTCAGGATTTAGGGGCATTACACTTGTAGCTTTTCAAGTTTCGAAATTCAGTACAATTCTTAACATCTTTTTGTTGCTGTTTTCCAGACAGGATTTCTCTGTGTAGCCTTGGCTGACCTGGAACTCGCTCTGTAGACCAGGGCCTCGAACTCAGAGATCTGCCTGTCTCTGCCTCTCAGTGCTGGGATTAAAGGCATGTGCCACCACCGCTCTCCTTAGCTTTAGAAGGGGGGAAAATCCCATCCACTTAGGAACAAGTGTGTTTTCGTTTGTTTAGTTACTCATTTTAGAGTGTTCACGATCCTCTTTGTATTTTTAACTTCCGGTACATTTTCTTCCTTCATTCTTAACCGGCCTGAAATACCTTCAGGATTCTTCCCTGAATGTGACAGAGTTTATTTGGATTATTCAGTTAGTTGCAGGACGATTCAGTCCACTCCCAGGGCTTTGGTCATTAGGAACATTCTGAATAGCCCAGCTGTAAACATCTCCACGCAAAGTCCTCCCCTCTTTGGATCATTTCCTTACACTTGGACTTCCTTAAATGGGCTTACTGGGTCAAAGGGGCTCTGTGAACAGTTTTATAGCTCTTGGCACATAGTTTTCAGATTGCGCCCGGAGAAGATCTGACCAATGGCTCGAGGGCAACGAGAGGGCAGGAATGCAGAGAAGCAGCCCCTCTTTCAGCCCCAAAGCAAGGCCCCCGTGAATGCAGAAGCGCTTCCCCATTGCCCTCTCATTCCCTTCGCCTGGCCAGGGTCTAAGGTCTAGAGCCAGGCGGACACCGCGCTCAGGGAAGGGCACAAAGGGAAAGCCCAAGATCAGTGCCCCGGAGGCGGGAGCAACTCCTTCAGGCCTCCCCGCCTGGGGACTCAGAAATCGAGCAAGTCCCAGACATTGAGCGCAGGCTAGGGGACGCGGCTTCACCGCCCCCTGAAGCCCCAGGCCACGGCCCGGGGCGAGCAGGCCCGGGAAAGGGCGCTGACCCAGGGCGCTTGAGTTCGGCGCGGCTTGCATAGTTACGCGCTGAGTCAGCTGGACCCGGCGGGCGGGGGGCAAGGACGTCAGCTAGGCCGCAGGGTCCGGCCGGCGACGCGGGTTACGCGGCGGGGACTACGGGGGACGGCGCTGCCACGGGTCCCGCCTCACTGTCCCGAAAACGGGCCAGACGAGGAAACGAGACCGGCCGGGGCTGGGGGGGTGGGGATGGGGAGAGCGGAAAAGAAGCTCGGCAGGGTAGAGCGCAGTTCGGCGGAGGGGCAGGGCCGGAGGCCAGGGGGCGGGGCGCGCTGCGGGACGCGCCCGGGTGGGCGGGGCGGGGGCGCGCGCGGCCGGCTGCGGGCGGAGGGGCTTGTGGGTAGCGGCGGCGCGCGGCCGAGGAGGGCCGCTGTGCGGACTGTGTGTGTGAGGGGATCGGGCTTGTGGGCGCGCGAGGCGGCCGGCGGCGACATGCGGACGGCCGGGCGGCGGCCCTAGCGGCCCGAGCCCCGAGGGCGGGGCGGCGCGGGCGCCCCTTCCCGCTCCCGCCCGCCGGGTCCTGGCGAGCTCGCTACGGGCCGGGCGGCGCGCGTGCGGCTGAGGGGCGGGGACGCCGTGTGCCTCGCTGCTCCCGGCCGGGCCGGGCGGCTCCTCAGACAGCGGCGCGCGGCGGGCCCGGGCGGAGGTTCCGCGGGCGGCGCTAGGCCCGGCGAAGCGGCATGAGCCGGCCCCCGCCGACGGGGAAAATGCCCGGCGCCCCTGAGGCCGCGCCGGGGGACGGGGCGGGCGCGAGCCGCCAGAGGAAGCTGGAGGCGCTGATCCGAGACCCTCGCTCGCCCATCAACGTGGAGAGCTTGCTGGTAGGTGCCGGCTTGGGAGGGAGCTCCCCGACTTGCCTGGTCCCCCCCCACTTGGCTCACCCGCCCAGCTTCCGGCTACCCGGGGGGCTGGAGACCCCACCTGGGATTCCTCCGGTCCACCTCCCACTGGAGCGGGTGTCACCTCGTCCGCCCCCTTTCTTGGAGCGCGCTGGGAGGAAACACCCCTGGGCTCCTTCCCGCCTACCCAGTCGGTTTGGGGCGGAAAGGTGGAGGATTGGTTGTGCTTCCTACCCCAGACGAGCCAGTTTGAAAGTGTCACGCAGCGTGGGAGCTAGGGTGAAATCGAGGGAGAAAGAAACCCGATGCTCTCTCCGTGTTGGGAGTGCCACCTGGGGTACATGACAAAGAGCTGCCCTCACTCCGTCCTCTTGGTCAGGAATCTGGGATCGCACAGCTCAAGTTCGCCGTTTTCAGTTGCTCTTGGACATGCTATAGTAGCTATTTAGTGTATTTGAATTTATGTAAATTAAATTTCCGGGGATTGTTGCTCCGAAGCCAAGAAACGAGTCTGAGTTGCAGGACGGAATAAATCTCCTCCGCTCATCTTGTCTTTCCCATAGCCCTCAAAATCCAAATTAAGAGCCTTGGGAAGGCTGCTAGATTGATGAAGGCTGGAACTGGATTAAGGAAACAACACGTTTTCCAATAAACGCCGCGTAGAATGCTGGCATACTTCTGGTCTTGGGGGAAGCAATTATGTTTGGCAAACAAATTTGGTTCGTGTGCAGCTGGAGATGCATTTCTGGGGGAAAAATGGTGTGACCATGTATCCTGAGGAGGAGGAGTCGAAAAAGATACTCTGGTTATTAGCTTTGGAGGACGAGCTGAAGGGTGGGTGATAGGCAGCGTGTGCCAGAAAGCATGTCAGTTCTGGGCCCAGCTAGGAGAAGCCTGGTGACTGATGAAAAACTGCCTCCTCCCTTTCCACTGACTAACTTTTCTTCTGAGGCCGTTGGTTGTCCTTTGAGGTTTCTGGAATCATTTGTAGTGACTCAGTCATGTTTGGCCGCAGTGCAGGAACTGACTAGAGAGTGGGTATCTTTCTGTTGGATGTGTAGAATGTAGAGATTTTGCCTGGGGGGCGGGGCCGGGGACTGGGGAAGAGTTTTTTTTTTTTTTTTTTTCTTGGTAGAGGGTTCGTGTGTTCCTGCGAGACAGTTTTTTGGAATTCTTTAGTTCAGGGTAGGATTAGTTGCATGGAGGTCATAGCCTTTCTGTAGATAAAGCAAAGCTTCCCAGGCGTCACTGCCAGCATTTTCACTTTGGCATTTTGCTAGCAAAACTTTGATCCTAGGCCAGAAAGTTCAGTTAAAAATAGTATCTGTAAACCTCAAGTTTTCACCGGGTTCATCCTCAATCCCAGATAGAAGTGTTTTCCATTTCATATTCATCTCTTGTTAGTGATGTTACTCATCATTATTAAGGTTATTTTGAGCTTGGAACTAAGGTTTATACCTGTTGACATGGCCATGAGAACCAGTATAGGTGTGATTCTGGAGTGCCAAGTGTTACCAAGTCAAAATGTGCTCTTTATACCTTTGGAGTGAGGTGCCTGGTGCCTCTGTTGTACATGGAAAGAAGTTGAAACATTAAAGTGATAATATATCTGTTATGTATATTTTATTATGAAATATTAGAATGAATTATGTGCTACCTAGTTTTATGTCAGCTTGGCCCAAGCTAGAGTCATCTGAAAGGAGGGACCCTCAATTGAGAAAATGCCTCCATGAGATCCAGTTGTAGAGCATTTTCTTAACTAGTGATTGATGGGGGAGGGCCCAGACAACTGTGGGTGGTGCCATCCCTGGGCTGGTGGTCCTGGGTTCAATAAGAAAGCAGGCTCAGCAAGCCATGGGGAGCCAGCCAGTAAGCAGTTCCCCTCCGTGGCCTCTGCATCAACTCAGCCTCCAGATTTCTGTCCTGTTTGAGTTCCTATTCTGACTTCTTTGATGATGAACCGTGGTATGGCAGTGTGAGCCAAATAAACTCTTTCCTTCTCAAGTTGGTATGGCCGTGGTGTTTCATCACAGCAATGGTAACCCTAAAACAAAGTAACATTTTAATTGTGGTAGTAGTATATGTAAAATTTGCTATTTAAACCATGTCTAAGTGCACAGTTGGGTGATGTTAAGTACATTGACATGTGCCAACCATCACTGGCATTCATCCTCACAACCTTTTCATCTCTCCAAATTGTAGCTCTATAAATTAGTCTTTAAAACAATATTATAAATTTTTTTTGAAAAAGTTCATGAAATAATAGCTGTTATCACTTTAAAGATTTGCAAGTACTATGAGCTATATTTCACAATTATTGTTTACTTAATGTTGCATTTCTTTTGGTTTTATTCTGGAAAGTCAGTCTCTCTCTCTCTCCCTCTCTCTCTCCCCTTGTTTTTTGAGACAGGGTTTTTCTGTGTAGCTTTGGTGTCCTGGAACTCTAACAGTAGGCCAGGCTGGCTTTGAACTCACAAAGATACACCTAACTCTGCCTCCCAAGTGCTGGGGTTAAAGACATATGCCACCATCACCCAGCCTAGAAAAAATATCTTTAATAGTCTGATACAAACACAACATCGAATTTGGTTACTATATTCAGAAGCTTAGATATAATACCACTGGAAGCTCTGTATTGCTAAAAATGGCAAGAGATGATGAAGTATACTAGAATTTTCTGTAAAATGTTTTCAGTAGGCTAGGCAAACCATTCATAGGAAAAGAAGTTGCACACGATAAGATGTAAAATGTTAGCCCAGTGCCTGGTACATGATGTCTTTACACTCATTTCACTTCTCCTATGTGCATTTGACACATTTTTGCTAGCTTTATGTTTTGATATAGGAAATGATTTTTGTTACAGATATTCTTGTTACACAGTTGTAGATGCATGCCATTTTCATTTTGAGCTTGACATAAGTACTAATCATTGCTGTGCACATATAGGGCTGGATTCCAGGACGCTATCAGTGTACAGACTAAATTATCTTGTTTCTTTGCAGAGGCTAGTTGCTTTATTTGAGTCCAAAATAAGCAGCTCTTTTGAAGTTGCAGATTGTGAGCTGCTTTATATTATATAAAAATAGTTTTCAGAGAGATTTGCTTCTGTAATTTTAAAAACAAAACATTTAGTTTGTGTGAGTTTGACGACGTGTGCCCTGCTATGGCACCGTGTGGAAGTCAAAGGACAACTTTTGGGAGTCAGTTCTTTCCTTCTGTTATGTAGGTTCTAGGGACCAAACTCAGGTCATGGGGTTGTCACGGCTTGATGAGAAGTACCTTTATCCACTGAGCTTTTTATGAAGGTCAGTGTTGAAATATTTTAAGGGAGGACCTTAAGTGATACTCGTTTGTAGTGTTTGAAACCTTTGGCTAAATAATTTGTGTTGTGTTGTCAGGGATCCTCACATTGCTTGCCTATTGTATTTCAGTTAACTAACACATGTGCTAGAGAAAAGTCTTAGGGTTTGTGTTTTGGGATTTTATTTTGTTCTTTCAGAGAGTATGAAGTCATAGTAAGTAACCTGTAGTACCTAGGTTTTTGTGAATAGGTAAGATGATCAAACATTTATTTACAATTTCAATGGGTTGAAAAACAAAATACCTATTAATACTTTTTAAATTTACATTTTATTTATTTATTGATTTGTCTGGTTTGGGGTGGGACGTTGTGTGTCATGGCATAGGTACGGAGGTTAGAGGACAGTCTGTAGGAGTCAGTTCTCTCCATCCACCATGTGGATTCCAGTAATCAAACTAAAGCTGCCAGGCTTGGCAGCAAGTGCCTGTAGCTGCTGAGCCATCTGGTTGGGCCCAAAACACCTATTAGGACTGGTACCTGCCAACTATATGAAAATATTTACAGAAATTTTATTTTTGGTAGTTCTTACACGTGCTAGGTGAATGGCCACAACTCCATGAAAATACTTATCACAGTGCTTAGGATCTTTCCATTTAGTGCTGGCTCTTCACACAATTCAAGTACAATTGCATGTGTTTACTCCTCCCTACAAGTAATGACTGAGACTATTGTGAAGATGCAATAAAAATTAAATAGAATAAAAGATGAAAAACTTTCTGTACATGTTCATTTGTGAAGTAGAGGTGGACATTTATAATATACAGATTAATTACTTTAAAACTTATATTTCCTAAAACTTCCAAAACATAGAGAAAATTAATTGGCTTTAGTGGTGTGTGAAATTTGCCATTTAGGCCAAGTTGAGTCCATAATCCTTTATCTATAATTTTGGTACATAAACAGCTCTGAAAATAAATTCTTATCAAAATTTATTTTTTTAATGGCAACTTCTGACCCAATCCTTTCTTAGAGTCTTTGGAGTCTGTGCACTGCAGTTAGTGTAAATGATAATAGCTTTCACTGGAGAAATACTAGTATCTTGGTTTCAGGATGCTGCCATATCCCCAAGAAGGTTCTAGGAAATTTACAGCATGTGTACTGTATTACCATTTAAAATTTGAAAAAAAAAATCTGTAGTTTGAAGAATCTTGGCCCCAGAGTAAGGCTGGTAGTATATACAAAGTAAGGAAACATGCCTGTATATATATATGCCCTTGAATAGTTCCAAGGAATAATGCAAAGCTGCATGTGATGGTACATGCTTGAAATCCCAGCATTCTGGTGGCTGAGGCAGGAGGATTGTAGTGAGTTTGAGATCAGTCTGGGTTATATAACAAGTGCCAGGCCAGTAGGTCTACATGTTACGACCCTGTCACAAACAAACACAAAAGAACGATCAGTGTTAAAGCCTGAATATTTTACCTTTGCTAACTCTTGCTCAGAATCTGCATCTTGCTTTCCCTGTTGAATTTGTCAGTATTTCAAATACAGCATAAAAATGTGAATTTTGAAGCATCTTACATCATAGTCACCTCTAGCAGTGTTGTTGCTTGATTCAGGCCTTGTTTTTTCTTTCCCACAGCTCTGTTTTACCTTTTAGATTACCACTTTATGCGTATCTCTAAATAATACTACTTAGTTTTGCTTGTCTTTTAAACTTCATAAGATATTATCAATTTTATGTTTTCATTTTTGCTCTATGGTGGGTGCTAGGGTGTTGAAACTAGGACAACATATGCTGGGCAAGGTCTCTATCCTATGTTCTCATTCTGACTTGGGTTTTTAGTTGTGTGATTCTGAGAGTTGCCTCCCTTCATTGCCATAATGTTAAAGTGTAGCTCCACTCTGTAGATAGAGTTCTTGTCAGACCACAGGTCATCTCTGTCCTGCCAGTTGTCCCCAAATAACCACACAGAGACTTAATATTAATTATAAATGCTCGGCCAATAGCTTTGGCTTGTTACTAACTAGCTCTTACAACTTAAATTAACCCTTATTTTTATCTGTGTTCTACCATGTGGCTTGGAATGTACATCTGCTTCCTCTGCGCCTTTCTCTTGACTCCCTAGACTCCGCCCTCCTTCCCAGCATCCTCCTAGTCTGGCTCTCCTGCTCAATCTTTTTGCCCAGCTATACACCAGTCAGCTCTTTATTAACGGTTGAGAGTAATAGATGTTTACAGTGTACAAAGATTGTTCCACAGTACCACCCTATTTGAAGGATATTTAGGTAGGTCTGTATGTTTTGCTGTTATAGGCTCCTGGAACCCACACAAAGAATTTCCACAGGGGAATAGAGTTGTGTACCAAATCTTCTCAATTCCTCTTATACTAAATCTTCTCAATCATCTCTTTACCCAATTTATCACTACAGTCCTGGGTTCCGATCCACTTAAGTTAGAGGCCTAAATTTATGTGAGGTACTTAAATTTCAGCATGCGTTTCATTAGATCAGAATTTAGCTGGTGCATGACTGTAATCCAGCTCCAGAGGATGAAGCAGAAGGACTACTGTGAGTTCAAGGCTACATGGTGAGAAGGGCTAGCCTGAGCTGCCTACAGAACCAAAATAAGGAGGAGAAAAAAAGATTAAATTTGCACAAACCTTAACTATACATAGATGGTTTTTTAAAAAAAGTACCCATAATTCAAATCTTTAAAAATAAGGAGCATTAGTACCAACCCATGTATCTTTTCCGACCAGCTTCACATTCCATTCTTTTTTTATTTTTGTTTTTAAAATTACATTTTTCTCCCCTTCATGTTTGTGTGATATTTTTTGTTTGAACTAAGTGTTGCTGTTACCTCTTGTAGCACTTGATACAAGTGAGATTGTATAGTAGTGCTTTCCTGCCTGTGTCTGGCTTCTTTACCTTAGCAGATATTTTGAGATTAATGCATGATATTTTGTGTATTAGCATGCTATCCCTTTATGCCAGATTATATTTTGTTTTATATGTAAATCACAATCATTCAGCTATTTCCTGTTAACTAACATGGGCTTTTTTTTTTTTTTGAGAAAGGGTCTAGCTAATTAGCCTAGACAGGGCTCTAATTTATGATTCTCCTGCTTCAGCTGCCTGAGTGCTAGGGTTACAGGTGTGTTCTACCATGTCTACTTCTGGTTTGATTTTTAATAAATATTATAAATTTATATATATTACATACACATAATATTATAATTTTACATTTATAATTATAGAACATTAAAATTTATTATAGTCAATAATAAATATTAATACACAGATTTTAAATTTAACAATATTGTGATATAAATATAAATAATGTAAATATTCTAGATTAAATTTAATAAACATTATAAGCTGGGCATGATGATATATGCCTTTAATCCCAGCACTTGAGAGTCAGAGGCATGCAGAGCTCTATGACTTTGAGGCCAGCCTGGTCTAACCAGTGAGTTCCAGGCCAACCACATCTATATAGTGAGATCCTGCCTTTAAAAAAAATTGCAGTTAGTGCTACGCCTTTGTAAGGACATGTTTTAACTTCATTTCTCTTGGGTTGATATTGTGGTAGAATTGCTGTGTCACAGGGTATGTGTATATTTGCTTTTTAGGAAATAGCCAGAGCTTTTTAAAATAGTTACATTATTTTACACTTGTGTCAACAACATATAAGGGAGAATTCCAGTTTTTCCACATCTTCCCTAACATGAAAAAAAATTCTGTGCTGTTGTAATTTGCATATCCCTTATGACTACCATACATATTATTTATATATAACTATATGTGAATCATCTGTTAGAATATCTGTCCTTTTGAAAAGTTGGACTGTTATTGTACAAGTTTTTTATGTGCTAGATATAGAAATGATTTTTTGTTTAAAGGGAATGCTGTGAAATTTGTTTTGTGAATGTTTTCTTCTCAGTCTGTGGTATGTATGTTTTTAACCAATTTTAAAAGGTTATTGCCTTTTCTGCCCAAGTAATTGTTGCCTAGCCCTATGACATGGAAATACCCTCTTTTGCTTTTATTCTAGAAGCTGCATGATTTAGCCTTTATATATAGCCTTTATATATAGTACATTTCACCAAGTTTAGTGTGTGTGTTGTACGCATTAGGATTGGAGCAGATTTTCTTTTTTTCTTCTGGTTAACTCACTACTTCTCAGCACCTTTTTTTTTTTGGAGAAAAGTGCTTTTTCTTTTTTGCTGGGTTGCTTTAGCATCTTTGCTAAAAATCAGTTTACTAATAGACTGTTTTCTTAATAGTCATCTTCAAATCCTTAGTCATGGTTATGTTGTCTAATCAAGCTTTGTTTAAAACCCATTTCTTTTTAGCTTTTTTGTGGAAATGGTTGGTAAGACAGGATGCATCTTATACTTAAAATGATTCTGTACTGTTTGTGATGAGGGTTGCTGGGGAAGAGAAAGTTGATGGCCCAGGATGACATGTCACTGAGAATTCAGAGGGCTAGTGGGATAGCTTAGTTGGTGCTTGCTGCCAAGCATAGTTACCTTGAGCTTGATCACTGGAGCCCACGTGGTAGACAAAAAGAAGGGAGGGGAGTGGAGAAAAATGTATAACTCAACAAAAACAATAATAAAGTAAAAGGATTGACTCCCACAAGTTGTCCTCTGATCTCTACATGTGCACTATGGCATGCATATACACAGTAAATGTAAAAAATAAAACCCACAATCCATAAAAGGACACTTACCATTAGTGGACTAGTTTATTATGTGGAGCTTAATGTGCAAGCTGCAGTCAAGTCATGGTGGCTGCCTGTTCTTTATCCTAGCTGGGAGCTGCTCTTGCATCTGTGCTTCCTGCTCCTTCAAGGTGTGATTCCATTATGTAGATGTTCTTGGGCAGGGCTACAGTTGGCTGGTTATAAATGACTGACTTTCATTTACCTTCTTGGAAAGTGTTCTTTTCTCCCCATTCTCATATTCATTTATTCTCTTCTTTCTCTGGGATATTAGGGCTGCTTTTTGGTTCATTGGTGTCAACTCTCGAAGAATATTTCTAAGTTCAAGGGGACTTTATGGCTTGTTTTCCAGGTACCAAAAGTGCTTTACAGTTAATCATTTTATATTTAATGCCCTAGTTTACTTTATTCTGTAAAAGATTTTTGGGCAACTTTAGTTATGATGTAAGTGATAGAAAATTTATTTTTAAGGGATTATAAATTGGGAACTAGTTTCTAACACTTTATCATTGAAGTTAGTTTTTAGCTCTACAGATGAGAAGGGCCTTCTTTTGATAGAAGCAAGCCTGCTTTAATACTTAGGTCATGGTGCTGAGAAACTTTTTTTTTTTTGAGACAGGGTTTCTCTGTAGCTTTGGAGCCTGTCCTGGAACTAGCTCTTGTAGACCAGGCAGGCCTTGGACTCACAGAGATCCGCCTCCTGAGTGCTGGGATTAAAGGTGTGCGCTACCACCACCCGGTGAAGAACTCTTGTAGTAATAAAGTATTGTCTTTTTTATACATCTTGACCTTCTCTGTTACTTGTTCATTATTGTTGAACACAAGATCTCACCTGTAGCCAACTGGTCTAGAATACCCTTTGTAGCCCAGTCTGTCCCTGAACTCATGAACCTCCTGCCTTAGCCTCTTGTGTGCTTGGGCCTATAGGCATGGGGACAACACTTGACTTGTGAGTTAATCTTTATTTAATGCATAGGATGTAAACTATTAGGATATAGATGCTTTTGTCGTTCTGTTATGTTCTTTAGCTATTTGTTGAATTAAAAAGTAATTCAGTTTTAAGTAATAGAAGTTATATCTTTAGAGGTGTAGTCCCTCTAGAAGTGACCCCAAGTAAACATTTTGGTAAGTTCCTGTCTTTTGGCTCTAGTCTATCCATAAGAAGGAAGATAGGCAAACATCTGTATGCTGAGAGGATAGATTTGGTCAGTTAGAGCAATTGATCTGTAGGAAATGTAAATTGTAATTTAGGCATTTTCGAAGTTGTTCTGAAACTGTCTAGAGAAAGATAAAAGCTAATTTTATTCTGTGTTTTATGTGAAGTAAAGACACCATGTGGGTTGAACAGCCCTTAATCATTTCTGTGTCATCTGTTCCCCTGCACTAGCTTCTTTCTAGTTAATCACATCTAGCTCCCTGTGGAGGCAGGTGATTTCTATGTTAGTCAGCAGTTCATGTTCAAGAACAGGTGAAATGCTGGTGGTGTCTTTCAGGTTAACCCTTAAAAGAGTGTATTGGCTGTTAGTAGTAATATTTGCTTATTAACAAAATTGAAAACAAAAGTCTCAAAGGGCGTAAGAGATTTTGATCAAGAATCCAGATGTTTCCTAGCACTAGGGAGACACCCAGTCAGGGCTATACAGAGAAACCTTGTCTTGAAAAAACCGAAAAAAGAAATCCAGATGTCCTTACAAGAAGAAGCTTTCAGACAGTAAGCATTCTGTTTACTTTTATTTCAGAAGAACTTTTATTACATGTCATATTTATTCATGTGTGCGTACATGCCACGAGAAAGTCAAAGGACAGTTTTTGGGAGTCTCTCTTTCTACTAAGAGATTAAACTCAGGGTATCAGACATGGCAGCAGTACTTTTACATACTGAGCCAGTTTGTCAACTCCATGATTACTAACATTTTTATTTGACTTTTAACTAATGTTTTTCTTTTTTCTTTTCTTTTTTTTTTTGTTGTTTTTCAAGACAGGGTTTCTCTTTGGCTTTGGAACCTGTCCTGGAACTAGCTTTTGTAGACCAGACTGGCCTCGAACTCACAGAGGTCCGCCTGCCTCTACCTCCCGAGTGCTGGGATTAAAGGCATGCGCCACCACCGCCCGGCCTAATGTTTTTCTAATGAATGTAAATGTTTGTGCTATATTTAAAGTAGTTACAGAAATGAATTTTGAATTGTACAAATATACATATAAACACACACACACACAGGTAGTGTGCAGTTAGAGAAAGGGAGTAATATATAATATTGTATTTGCTTGTAAATCCTTCCTAATAATTGGTTGGATATATGAATATAATTTGCTCGTATAGATGGTGTGCATGCTTCTATCTCTTTGTTCTTAGAATCAGGTCTGAAATCAAACTCTTGCTGATTGTTTACTAGCTTTTTATTTTCATCAGGCTTTTTTGTTTTGTTTTGTTTGGGACAGGGTCTCTATATATAACTCTGGATGTCCTGGCACTTGCTATGTAGACCAGGCTGGCCTTGAAAGCCCACCTGCCTGTGCCTCCTGAGTGCTGGAATAAAAGAATGTGTTACTATACCTGGCTCCTCAGCTTCATTGAGGTGTAGTGTTTAGCTTATGAATTAACCCATTTTAAGTTTGTAATTTAATTAATCTGTCACCACAACATGTTCTCTTTACCCCTAAAATTCTGTTGTATAGATTCTCAGTCAGTCCTTACTCCAGGCCTATCTCTAGACCTGCTTCTATAAATTTGTCTTTTTTGTAAATTCTACATAAATGGTATCATAGAGTACATTAGTTATTTTTCTGCTGCTGTGATAAAACACTATGGCCAAGGCAACTTTGTAGAAGAAAGTTTATTTTGGCTTACACTCCCAGAGAATAAGGGTCTATTATGGCAAGGAGGTGTAGCAGTAAGAGGCAGGCATGGAAGCAGGAACAGGAAGGTGAGAGAGCTCACATCCCCAACCACAAGCAGGTAGTAACAGAACAAACTGGAAGTGAGTGAAGGAGGCTTTTTACTCTCAAAGCCTACTCCCAGTAACATATTTCCTCCAGCAAGGCTTCTCCAAACAGCACCACCACTTGGGGTCGTTCAAATATCCACACTTGTGAGGCACATTTCTCCTCTGAAGCATCGCAAAAAATATTGTATCTGGCTTCTTTCCCCAGCATAATGTTTTGAGGTTCATCTGTATTATAGCATGTGTTAGTATTTTGTTCTTTATTATTGCTGAATGTTATTGCATGAACTATATATTGCATTTTGTTTATGAGTTTATAATATGTGAGGACATGTTTTTATTTCTCTTGGAGAGATTCCAAGGAGTGAAATTGTAGTTATGTGGTAGCTTATGCTTAATATTTTGAAAACTGCCAATATTTTCTAAAATGGCTGTACAATTTCACATTCTTTCCATCAGTGAGTGATAGTACTTGTAGTGTATTTTGCTAGTAACAAGCAAATTTCAGTTGTATTCTTTGTTTAAAAAAAAAAATTCTCCCTGTGTTGCCTAGGTTGACTTTGAACTTCTAAGCTCAAGTTATCCTCTGGCCTTAGCTCCTGGTTTAGGCAGGATAGTGGGCAGGTTCTACCATGTCTTGCTTGCTTTTTCGTTTGAATTTTACTAGTGTACCATGAATGTGGTCTAGTTTGAATCAGTATATTTAAGATGTTTTTATGGAAGGAGATGCTAATCAAATAATGAAGAAAGTTTTTTTGTTTTGGTTTTTTGTAAACTTTGGATTATGGAACCTTTTACTTCTGAGTAATGAGTAAGTTGTTTTGAACTGTGTAAACTCAGGTACAGGCAGTAGACTCAACTAGTTAGGCTCTCTTCCCCTCCTTTCCTCTTCCCTCCTTTCCCCTCCCCTCTAGGGTTTCCATGTTGTAGCCCAGGCTGGCCCCAAATTGTCTTTCATCCTGCCTTAGCCTCCCCAGTGCTAAGATTGATTATAGGCACGTACCACCATATTTTGTTTAGTTATTTTTAAGTAACACATGTTGAGGACTCTGAGGTAAGCATGGCCTTTGTACTCTTTTGGTTCTGTTTTGGGTTCATTTTAATTTTATTTTAAACTGTGTTAGGAGTAAGTTTATAAACATTCCGTGATCTTGACTTCAGTTAGAGTGCCATACCTTCCTTTTCTACATAAAGATTAAAAGCAGTTCTTTGGGCGCTTGCCTTTAATCCCAGTACTGGGGAGGCAGAGACACATACATGGACCTCTGTGAGTTCAAGGCTAGTCTGGTCTACAGAGCTAGTTCTAGTATAGCTAGGACTGTTAAACAAAGAAACCCTATTCGTAAAAACAGAACAAAACAACAACAACAAGCCCAATTCTTTTGTTACTTTAGTAGCTAGTTTCCTGGAGAATGGTAACCGCCATGATGTAACTATTGCATTGTTCTGTCTTTGGCATTGAAGACTGCAGATTCGTCTACAGATAATGTGTCTATTCTTGTTCACAGGTGGCATTGCATGCTGATTTGTGGGGTTATAATATGTACATTTTTGGGGTCTTTTCAAGATACGGGGTTTTTCTCAGATACTGCCTTATTTGAGGATTCTGTATCTGCATAGGACTTTAGGATTTTGCCTTTGCTTTAGGCATTTGTCATCTAGAAGTCACACTCATATTTATTGAAATTCCAGTTTGCCCTTTTAGCTTAGATGATTGTAATTGCTTCATTTTTTTTTGTTAAATATAACCCTTGGTTTTATTAAGATCCAGAGGAAAATTTTAGCAAAGAATTTTTTATTTAGATTTTTCTTTCATGTTAAATTCATGTTAAAGATAAATTAAAATTATTTTTGGTTGTAGTGTAGTGGGTTTTTTTTGTTTTTGTTTTTGTTTTTTTGAGATTACTACTCAGATATCCTCTGCCTCCCAAGTGCTGTATTTAAAAGAGTACCACACCTCCTTGGTTTGTGTGTGTGTGTGGGGGGGTATAATATCTTAAATATGTAAGGTATATTAGTATAGTTGTCTTGAGCTAATTCTTTCAAGAGCTACTGAAAATAAATTTTGGTATGTTGAAATTCTTACAAAACTCATAAAGTATTAATTCTGGCAATACACCTGTGGGGAGCCTAGTGTGGCGATTTCCCTGTAGACATCCTTCTGTGGACATCCCTGTGGGGGGGCTGTCCTTCTATGGAGCGAGGTAGCCAGGACTTTGCATTAAGGCAACATTTTTAGAGTAGTGATGCAAGTAGTCTTCAGGAAGAAGATGAGAGGCACTGTGTATTTTTTTTCTTGTACTAAGTGAAAAAAAATCAGACACAGATGCTTAAGATTTTTTTTTGGAAGACAGAACTGTGTATGTGGAAAAGGCTGACATATCGAAGTATGCCAGTGTCATCCACTTTATCTTTTAGGACTCCATACAAATTGGATTGATTAAGGCTAGCCCACTTCTGCCTATTCCTCCTTCTTTCCCTTAATTTGCTGGGCTTTCCTAAAGGGAGTATACATGTAAAAAGAAAAAGAAATATATTGTGATAAAGTGTACATGAAATAAAAACTAACATTACACCTTACCTTAGGTTGAAAATAGTATGCATAAAAACTTATTTGTAATAAGTAAGAACCTTACATTAATTTGTGTGTGTGTGTGTATGTGTACCCGTATAGGTGCATAAATGCTACAGTGCATTTGTGGAAGTCAGATTTTGGGAGTTGGTTCTCTTCTTTCCACTGTGTGGGTCCCAGGGTTAGAGCTCTCAGGTCTTCAGGTTGGTGACCAGTGCCTTCACTGGATAAGCCATCTCATTGGCCTCCAATGTTTAATTTGGTTATGTGACAGAGAATGATCTTGAACTTCTGATTTTTTTTTAACATTCTGTTTATTTCTTTCGAGACAAAATTTCATGTATCCCAAACTGGCCTAAACTTGCAGTGTGCAAAGGGTGACCTTGAATTTTTGTTTTTCCCACCTTTACCTCCCCCAGGCCTTGGGATTATGGCCTGTGCCATCAAGTCCCATATATGCAGTGCTAGAGACTGGAGCCAGGGCTTTCTTTGTGTGTGTGAAGCAAGTATTCCATTAACTGGGCCATAGCCTCAGCCCAAAATTCGTCATTTTGACATTTCACATTTAATGAATAGGAAAGTGAAAAATAGTGGTGACCATAGTTATGGAGTCAGCTTAATTCACGAGGAAAACTTAACTAGAAATTTAAAGTTGAATGTATGTTCCTTCAGATTATAGCTTCTAATGCAGGGTGTTCTGTGTCTATTCTGTGATTATTACTGTGCTTAAAAAAACAGAGAAGCATTCAAAGATTCTGTTGTGGTGGCACAGAGGCAGGCAGATCTCTGAGTTCAGGCCAGCCTGGTCTACAGAGCTAGTTCCAGGACAACCAGAACTGCACAAAGAAAACCTGTCTCAAAAAATAAACACACAAAAGACCAAAACAACAACAAGAAAACAAGAATAAAGTGTAAATATAATCCTTATTTTTAAAACAATTTTGTAATTTTACATACAAAGCAGCTTTTAACTTATTGATTATGCCAAGCAATACTGAGCTGAGCATACTGTTTAGAATTTTAAATGTATGCTTGAAATTATTTCCTCAGCCAGGCATAAGTGCTCATGCCTTGTGAGGCAGAGGCAGGTAACTCTATGAGTTCTAGGAATCTCTGTCTACAAAGGAAGTTCTAGGACAGCCAGGGCTGTCTCAAAAAACCAAAACCCAAAATAAATGAATAAAGCAATAAAATGATTTTCTCCATAGAAAATTAGAGAAAATAGTTCATCAGTAGCTGGTACAAAGCCCATGTTTTCTAGTCTTCCAAGGACATTTTGTGTGTGTGTAGTATTTTGAGACAGGGATTCTCTGTAACAGTCCTGCCTGTCCTGGAACTCGCTCTGTAGACCAGGCTGGCCTCAAATTCAGGAGATCCACCTGCCTCTGCCTCCTGAGTGCTGGGATTAAAAGCATTCTCCACCACCGCCCAGGCTCTTCCAAGTACTTTCAATATCAGGTTTTCTGTTGGGTGACTCTTTGGTTTTTGATTATTAAGGAATATGTATATATTGTCTTGTAGAAATTTGAGAATATATTGTAAAAATTTGTAAAATTGTGTTTATTGATTTTTTTATGTGTGTGAGTATTTTGTATGCAAATATGTCTGTGTATCATATGTGTACCTGCTGCCCTTGGAGTTCAGAAGAGGATATTGCATCCCCTGTAACAAGGTAGCTCTGAGTTGTCATGTAGCTGCTGGGCATCAGATCTGTGTCCTGTGGAAGAATAATCAGTGCTCTTGATAGTTAAACCATCTCCAGACTGTGTTTATTGATTGTTTTGAGATAATAATTATATAACTTGTAGGAGAATGACAACATTTCTTCTTTAATACTTGAGTTATCATGGCTAATAAAACAGCACACACACCTGGCCAATGTGTAATTAGTATTTATGAAGTGCTGAGGTGGCATAGTAAAAGAATCTTTAGAGTCCTAATGGTTGGTGCAGAGGATGTAGTTGACTTGGTAGAGTGCTTGCCTAGCATGCCCTGGGCTTAAACCCCAGCACCACATAAAATCAGCAGAGGGTGGTGAACCTCTTAAGATGAGCAATTCAAAGTCATTTTTGGCTCTGTAGCAAGTTTGAGATCTGGCTGAGCTGTATGAGATGCTGTCTCAAAAGACAAACAAATAATAAAGCCCTAAATATTTAACTAATTTTATAGTCTGGTCTACATTGAGAGTTTCAGGCTAGCCAGGACTACATAGTAAGACCTGTCTCAAAAATAAATCAATAAAATAAAATAGAATAAAGAAAATATGATTTTTTAAAAAAGACTAAAGTCGTGAGGTTTGGAGTTTTCTGGAAAACAAGTTGTTTTCCATATTTAAGACATTCCCATAATAGGAGAACAGATGATAAAAAGTAAAGCTAAATTTAGAGCCAAGAAAATGAAACTAGCTCAAAATTTATTTATGATAGTTTTTTTCTGAAAAAAGTTATAGAATATTACTCCCCTCGCTTTTTGTTTTTTTGTTTTTTTGAGGTGGGGAGTTGTTGGAAGTTTTGTCTCTCAAGATATGAGTATGCCAGCTTCTTGGCAAAGTGTTCTTAGGGACAGGCTTATTCAGTTTGATTTAACAAAACCTCAAAAGCAAAACAAATAACATTTTAAAAAATTACAGAAGTAATACATGCCTGTCTTAGGGTTTCTCTTGCTGTGAAGAGGCACCACCATGACCATGACAACTCTTATAAAGGAAAGCATTTACTTGAAGTGGAGTCTTACAGTTTCAGAGGCTCCGTCCATTATCATGGCGGGGGCATGGTGGTGTGCTGGCAGACATGGTGCTGGCTACATCTTGATCAGAAGGCAACAGAAAGTGGCTTGTAATACTGCGTGATATCTTGAGCATATGTGAGATCTTAAAACCCGCCTCGCTTGATAGGGGCACCAACAAGACCACACCTACTCTTCAAGGCCACATCTTCCAATAGTGCCACTCCATGTGGGATTATGGGGGCCAATTACATTCGTACTACTACAATACCTATTTTAAAAATTATAAGACATGTAATTATATAAACCCCCAGCCTTTTTACTGTGGCCTGTGCTATTGGGGCAACAGCCTGTGATTCCAGCACATCCCTCTTGCTGTTTGCATTTAGTAGCCATAAGGCATTATTTTCCTTTTGATCTCATGCATATAAAATGATGACTGCTTTCTCAGATAGTTTTAGCATGTAGTTTTTTTAAAGAGCGTTTATTAACTTTGTGTGTGTGTGTGTGTGTGTGTGTACACACATATGCATGTGCACACGTATGCTTGAAGGTGCACATGAACCATAGCACGTGTTTGGAGGCCAGAGAACAACTTCTGAGAATCAGTTTTTTCTTTCCACCCTCTGGGTTGAACTAAGGTCATTAGGCTTTGTGTGTCACAAGGACCTTTACCTATTGAGCCATCCCACCAGCCTTAGAACATTCTTTCTTATCTCCTATTTACTATGTAAACTTATTAATATTTGAAACACTCTAATTTACACAGTTAAAGTCTGGGGCAATTTCATACATGAAAGTGCTGTGCTTTTATGTATGTCTGAACCTTGTGCCTGCCTGGTGTCCATGAAGGGCAGAAGAAAGCATTAGGTCCTCTGGAACTGGAGTTACATACAGATGTTTGTGGGCCACCGTGTGGGTTCTGGGAATCTAACCCTGGTCCTCTGGAAGAGCTACCATTGAGTCATCTCTCCATCCCTGCTAGCACATGTTCATTATCCAACGGAATCATCTGAATTTAAATTGGCTCTTTACAGA